>CACRXK020001780.1:0-49822 GCA_902702795.2 Paramuricea clavata
GGGGGGGGGGGGTTGCAATTAAATTTGAAGGAATTTGCTTAATAACTTGGTATCCATTTGGTTGTAAATGTTGCAGCTAAATCATGGTCACTGATGTGAAATAGTCTGGGTTTATCTTGCCTTGTGTGTGCTATATGCAAATCAGTCTTTACGGATTGCAGAGTTAAATTGACAATGTATTATTACATCAGCTCTTGATGTGGTTAAATACATTTAAATTAAGCAAGCTAGGTTAACGGCGGATGTATTATGCAGGCCACATCTGCTGAGGGTAGGACGGCATATCGATCAAAGGGGGTTGTTTCATATACCTTGTGATCAGTGCTTTGGTCCGGGTATTCATTCTGCCATTGTATGCTTTGCCTAGCTGCAGCAAGTTTAGTGCTTCGATACCTTTTCCCCACCCACCCACCCACCCACCCACCCATGTTCATTCTAAAGGATTTTATCCTGTAGTATATGTCATTTTATTTTATATAATTTTTAATCTCACATAAAATAGGATGTATAGACAACTATACATTGTATTTCGTAGGTATGCCTTGGCAGAATTGTCATTGCTATCTCCTTTTGCTGCTAATATTACTGATTGTTGCTCTCATTGTTGCTGCGCAGTTGCTATGGCAATACTTCGTACCATCAAGTCTAGTTGCAGCCTTAAACATGGTTACAATCGCCCAGACCAAATGGAAACCTGATTTTAGTGTTATATATAAAAATACCCCTCTTTACTCGCTGGGGCACCTGTGCCCCGGGCGAGTATAGGTTTCGGCTTCATTTAGTGGATCTCCAATCGTCGTTGATAGCCACAAAATAGAATATTAATGAGCTGCCTAATTTTTCCCCCAATTATCCATAAGAGTCCTGCTAATTTTACCCAAATTATCCATAAATAACCCTGCATTTTGAGGAAAATTCGGGAAAATTGAACAATTTTACAAGGAATTTCGCACGGAAACAACAACCTTCGCAAATCGCAAGTTTTATTATTGTTTATACGTTTGGCTGCGTTGCTTAATATATTTTGAGAAGAAAGCGACACCGTTCGATTCAGTGTAAGAAATTGTACTCACGGATGTCAAATGTATTACTAAACAGCAATATTCTAGCGATTTATGGCCTTTGAAAATCAAGCGAAATTGGTCAAATTGTATGTTGACAAATCGCACGCCGTACGTATTGTTATAAACACATCACTCGCACTACCTTTGTCCCAGCCTAAGCCTAGGCCTTCTAGTCTTTAAATTTATATTTTTTTTAATATTCAGCGCTTTTTCACATGAAAAGGCTTGTGTCCTTCCTCCGCCCCGCCCCCAAATCACCTAGTCCCAGTCTTTTCATATGAAAAAGCGCTGAATATTAAAAAAATATAAATAAAAATAGAAGGCCTAGGTCTAGGCTGCCTTTGTCCTTGTATTTGTAGCCCGCGTGCAGGCCCAAGGGAGCAGGCTCAAGGGAACTTGATAGTGGGCCTGCAAGCAAGGCCCGGTATTTTGTAAAACGCCCCTTTTCATAACACGCCCCATCCGCGCGTCAATTGTCACAAAAGAACCAATGACAACACCCAAATATTAACAAACAAACTCGCATTGAAATGTTGCGGGGTTTTCTCTGCTTATTCAGAACATAAACAATGTCTAAATGGCTGCGTTTTAACTCCAGAAAAGCAAGCAACGCAGTCAGTAATTGCCAAATTTGCAAGTGCTCATTTTCAACTAAAATCGGAACAGGCAAATTAGGACGAATTTCAACAGAAAACCAGTCTCAAACTTCAAATCGTGAGGGAAGTCGTGCGACCACATTAGCATTTATAATGTTGTTTCGCTGTCGCCGTTGGCATTGTTATAAATAAATTGTCTCACTTATCAGATCGTGTGTGCAATTCTTGTTGGCGGCGGAAAGTACGAAATTTATTTCAGTTATTGCATTTGGTAAAGAACTCTACAAAAGAAGAGAGCGTTCAGAGTCCAGATCGTTTCGTTTCAAACGGCAATTTAAATATACCGTCTTCTGTTTCGTTCTCTCAGCGAAGCCTTGTAAATCGCAAAGTGTTTCGAATAGGCTTACAGTCCTTACATGCAACTGCATCTCAACATCAACCAAAAGATTATTTTCTTGAGGAACATATAACGTATCAAGTCTGTTTGAAATTAATGAAACTCAAGTAAAGGTTACTATAGTTTACCCCAGTCGTAATGTTGCTATTCCAACAACTCACGACAAGCAATCCCCATTGGCATAACGGCAAAAACATCTCTTCCTTCTAGTAAACAATAAACAGTCTGTTCTTGTTCCATTTATAATCGAAAAAAGTGATCAATTTTCGAATTTTGAGCTTATCGAGAGCCTTTGTGACGAATCACTGACCTAATTATAGAATCCAGCAGCAAACAGCCAATCAGAATGCCGCGTTCGTGGGCGAACGCGGAAAGTACAAAATACCGGGCCTTGCTTGCAGGCCCACTATCAAGTTCCCTTGAGCCTGCTCCCTTGGGCCTTCACGCGGGCTATTGTATTTGTAATGCCTCATGGCGCAATAACGATAAAAATGTCACCGTTCGATTCAGGGTAAGAAATTGTACTATAAAACAATAGTATCTAGCGATATATGGTCTTTGTCTTTGAAAGACAAGCGAAATTGTATTGTTAACAAATCGCTCATATACGGATGTCAAATGTATTACTAAACAACAGTATTTTAATTAGCGATTTATTGGCTTTGTCTTTGAAAGCCAAGCGAAATTGTATTGTTGATATCATTGGTTTTCTCTTTTTCGGCCGTATACCAGTGGATTCGTCTTACTTCTCTCTTCATTTTGATAGTATTTTGAGCCCAAATATTTTATTTGAACGTTTTAAAGCGCAGTTTAATCCTAACGTACGAACCAACTGACGGCTGACAGTCTTGAAGAATGTAGCGTACTAAATATACAGTAACTTTACTTGTAGGGCCTACCGCATTTTAGTACTGTGTTAAGCCATTTGCGCTCGTATTCGACTTTTCCGCTTAGTAATGTGCGTATTGAGCCCCTCCCAGGGGTTTTAGGGAACATGGGAACATGGGCGTTTATTTTCAAGGAGCAGGGGATATCGTCCAAATATATTCTGGGAACAAGGGAACTCGTTCATAGATTGTTGGGAACAAGGGAGCACCATTTTCCCAATGTCAACGTTGTTTTCGACCTACATAAAATCTAATTACGATTATTCGTGCATATTTTTCGGAGTGCTGTTCCCCCAAAGATCCCCAGCAGTTACTGGAGGACAAGTTGACGCTCCAGTAATATAGTATAGATCAGTATAAATTATAGCCTGTTTGCAGGCTAAAAAGTCAGGTTTTTAAAATTAAAGGTCATAAAATTCAAGATGGCGGCAAAAAGTAATGAAGATGTCGAGGATGTTAATACAACTCGACAATCTATGACACTTGTGCCAGTTACAGGTGCAATTTATCACAATGGGCTGGAAAAGCCTACAGAGCGATGGAGCTTTGAGCTTGGGTTAAATTTGTCGGAAGACAAATTGCTTTATACCATTTTGAAGCGCTTGGAAAAAGGTTATGGAATCAAGGACAAATGCGCCGCTTTGAATATTGCAAAGTTCAAGCTTCAGGTTTCAGCAAAAGATTTTACACCGAAATTACCTGAGTGGCCTAAAGGCAGGATTTTTTCTATTGACAGCCAGGAACAATGGGATAATTGCTTTCCAAAAATACTTGGGCATGAAAGAGAACTTATAGGTAGGCAACTTTTTACTAATGTTACTAATGAACTCTCTCATATATAAACTTATACATGTGGGCCATATTTAATAGTTACATGTTTTAATACATAAAAATAGTGACATTTATAGTGCGACTCTCAACGACGACGATATGTCAATATGTCATATGGCATAAAAGTTCAATAACTTGTTTAGTAATACAAACAATGTTTATAACAGGTGTCAGGTTTATCAGCTTCTTGGAATCAATTCACAAAATCACCTATAACCACCCAATACATGAGCAACGTACCCTTCAAGAAGTTGTTCTTATAGTCCAGTTATTTTTTTCGTTTTAGTGAAGGTCTTTGTAGTTGAAGTAGTTCATATGCATGAGGTACTAATGCAAGTTGCACGTACAAGTTCAGAGGTTTGCTCAAGTGACTCAAGTAATTTAAATAACAGTTCATCTCAGAATGCGGTGCCAACTGTGTCAACTGTGAATAAAAAGAAGAAAGCTGGTCGCCCAAAAACCACACACAGGAAAGAAGATGAGGAATTGTTTAAACGTTTGCGTCACAATCCAGATGGCAATGGAGTTGAAAGAAAAGAATGGCAAATAGCAAAGTGGGATCAATTCAAGTCAGGTTAGTAAATAAGCAGACCAGTTCAAATCACATAAGTTCATATAGATGCAAAATGTTATTATTGATATAAAAAAGATTGGAGCTAACATTTTAAAGATATATACTGTAGTACTACATTCCATGGTTTGCGTAACAGGTCAATAAATATCTGTGCCATACATTCCATCACTCATTTGAGTCAGTTGAGTGGCATTTGAAAATACATCTTTGGAACTGCATTTAAAGTGATTTCTCAAGTGTACTGGACATAAAAATCGACATATTTTGGCTGATCATAAATATCGTCACAAATCATTTCCAGTATTAAAAATATGCATATTGCATAATCTAAAATTAATTAAATATTTCTATCGTGAGCATATATTACCTGTATATCTATTTTTGTTTCTTTAGCAATGCAAAATAAGTTTGGTGTCCTTGCATTAAGCGAACGATGGATTCAGTGTGTTTGTAATAAGAGAATCATGCTTAATAAACCGCGTGCAATCAACTTCTTTCAAGCAAGTAAGTCAGTTAACTTAAAGCAAGAAAAACAATATGGGTATGACAAAATACTCCCAAGTAATTATTTGGTACATTAATGTAAGTACATTGATGTCATTGGTGTGCCAAAATTAGATACACTAGACTGAATAGATACAATAGAATCAAGCTTCTTCAATTATTGCACTTGTGTATTATGTGCTTTACAGTTTTGACACTTTTCCTTGGTGACACTCTTTCTCCATCAATTTCTAGGGCACTGGAAAGTCTGTTGTGAAAATAGGAGCAAAACATCAAGACATGACAGGAGTGGTCAGACTTCCATTATAGCCTGCTTCGAAAAACAGGCCAAAGATAAGGAACAATCTTCTCATTCTGAATGTGATCCATTGAGCAACAATGAAAATGACTTTGACTTGGAAAATTCAGGATCAGCTATAGATCTTGATAATATGTAAGATATAGGGCCATATACTGTTAGTATAACAGTTTAATAATTTATCAGTTATGAAATATAATATATTAAAGAGTTGTGTTAAAATATTGACAATAAAGGTGTTAGCGGGCATGTATTTTCTTTTAAATTTCAGAGAATATTCTGATGGCTTTTGTGATGTGCCAGATCTAGAGTTGTGTCTTCGTAACAATGATCAAGAAATCCTTGAAATGGAAGTGGATATTACACCTGAGACTGATGATGATAGTTATTCATCGTCATTCGATGAAACTGATAGTGATGATGGCAAGGATGAGTTTAGAAATAACAAAAATTATTTAGCAAATGAAATTAAAAGTGGATTTAAACGAATACACATTGCGCATGTTGACCCAGTTGCTGAGAAACTGCAGTCTTTCCTTAATGCTGGTATATTTCCTAAGGAAAGCATGTTTTATATTCTACTGAAAAACGCTGTCAGTTATGTAGATTGGTTTGCGAAAAGGAAAGAAAACCACAGTCTTCAATTTCAGTGGGACAATGAAGTTCTTCAGTTTCTTGAAAGCCTTGAGTATCATGGTGGAAGAAAGGTTGTTAACTTATGGAGGGGACCTGGTCATGATGGAGAAGGTCCGTCTGGTGCCGTTTCAGGTTTTGACTGGAAAAAATGGAACTGGCCTTTACCTGGAAAGACAACACGTGATAAAATGTACAGCGGATATTCGACAGAGAATGGAATATATGCTCCCCTTCTTCAGAGTTTCTTGCAGTTGTCAAGTGAAGCTAATAGTGATATACTAACACTCTATGAAGATAGTACAGTTAAAATAATACCTGTTGCACTCGCAAAAGACGGAATGCAACTAAAATCTGGATTGCTCTATGACAGTAGACAAGGGAAAATCATTGGAAGTACTCTTAACTTGGATTACAACTACATAAAGCAAGGTGAACCCGAAAAAGTTACCCTGAAAAGTTCAATTGTACAAGAAGCAGAAGCCATGTGCTTAACGACTCTTGATGCAAAGTTTTCCCTTCCTGTCGGTGTAAATAATTTAACCAAAGGACTTACAGCGTTAGATACTTTCAATATGATGAAGAATGAAACACAAGAAATAAATGTTTGCCTTGACCATTTGCAACACAGCAGAACTGATAGCATTATCGTTCAAAAAACCTGTTGCAGTCACTGTGCAATCTGCACTGAATTAGGAACTGTCTGTGATGCTTGCAGTGACAAAGGCCACACTGTTACCGAACCTGCTTTGCGACCTTGTGATTCTTGTCTGGAAAAAGAAATTCAGTGCATTAAAGCAGCAGTTGTGTGTGTTTCAGAGGATTCTGAATCAAGAAATTCTGGTGCACAAAAAGAGCTTGTGAGAGTAAACGACGAACAGTCTGACCCGTTTTTATCAATCATATCTCCCATTCCTGATGGTGTACATGTTGCTAAGAGAAAACGGAAGAGTTTCTCAAATTGGTTCCTGTTAGTAAATAACTACCGAATAAATTTGGTTCAACTCAGGGAGCTAAGTAATGACCACGCCTTACATTCAAAGCTAGCACCCTTGGTACCACTTAGTGCAGTTAGGAATCGTGATCGTCAAGATGTCGAATCTATAATGGAGATCTCGAGTCCATTGGTGAGAAAGATTCTTACAGATAATGCTAAAACTGTAACTCACACTGTGGTACCTGAGAAGTACAGGCTAAGGGAGGACAACAAAAGCGAGTTTTTAAGGCACCCATTGGAACATGCATGGGTCTCTTAGGACACATATTTGTCAGTGATGTTGTTCAAGGTAAGGTATACAAGGTGCGAGCGAATCACTATCCAGCAAATGTTACTGTGGAAATGGATAATTTAGAACATCCTATTGGAGTTGCTGTTTTTAAAGACATACTTTACTGTGTAGAATCTCAACGGAACACAATTGCATTTAAAGATTTAACAGGGGAGACAGTTGTCGATGTGAACAAGTTAACTGTCGAGAAACTTAAGAAGAAGTTGAAGGACATTGGTGCATGGAATGAAGATTATAAAAGAAAACCCAAAAAATATCTTCAAGAAAAGCTTAGAGAAGCCTTAAACAACAAAGTTGCTTCGGAAACAAATCCAGCACAACAGACGACACACCGCAGAAACCACCCTTCGCATATTCACTTTGACGGAGAAATCAAGCAGCCGGTGGCGTTATGTTTTGATCAAGATGGGAATATGTATGTTTCGACATTCACTGGTGCAGTATATGTCGTGTGGCTGCATTGCAACTTAGTTAGCTTAAAGGGAACTGTGGTATCTTCTCTTCAACTAAATTCTACACTTCTTTATGGGATTGTGTCATTGAATAATGTGGTCTACGTATCTGCACACGAAGATAATGGAGGAATTTATAAAATTACCTTTGATGATGACAATTGTGGCTTGGCTGAGAAGGTATTGAGCAATGGAAATTGATGATGACAATTGTGGCTTGGCTGAGAAGGTATTGAGCAATGGAAATTCATCCTGCAGTCGAGCACATAGTTTAACAAACTACACTCACAACTCCTTTGCATTTAGTGACACTGGAGACTCGTGCATCAAGACATATAACCCAACGAACAATCAAGTATCTGTTATCGTTGGTAATGGAACAGGCACGAGGGATGGAAGTCAAGCCCAGTTTTCCCAGCCCACAGGCATATGCTTTGATTATGAAACTTTGTTCACCGCGGATACGTCAACAGGTACCCTGCGTATGACAACCAACGTCAGTAGTTTGCTTGACTACTTGGAGCATCTACATTTATTTGGTGAGACGTTTGGACTTCACACAAAGAAGAGTACCTCGGTAAAAGTAGGCATATCCCAAGCAATTGAGAAATTAGAACGAGTTTATTCCTTTGACAAGAAGTGTGTTGATGCGGTTACGAATCTCATTGGCACCACAGCTGTGACACAAGGACCTCAAGGAACTGAGTCAAAAGTCAAGATCTGAGATCAAAAGTCTGTTGACGCTTGTTGTTGAAAACACATTCTCAGAAATGAGAAGTGGCGCCACCGACATGCCATTACAACTTGAATTTGATCACAGATTCAGCAGAGCCATTAAGGAACGTTTGAAAAGGCAATGTTCTACACCATTTGCTTACTTTACAGCCCCAAAGTCCTACTACCCACAGGTTTTCACCTCAACCAATTACAAGGATTTACCAAAGTTACATCCTCCAAAGGCACACAGGCTATCTGAGAAGCAAGTGAATGAAATGAGGAACTGGAGGGCAATGTATGATCAGAGCGTCCCCCAGAAAACAGCGCGAAACATGACTACAAAGGACAATCCAGGAACGCTTCCTATAATCTGTATGCAGCCGATTCTCCAACTGTACAGCCTATAGATTTTGCCACGTTGAGTGAATCAGCAGCGGTTTCATCGGCGCACAAGGAAACAACAGAGACTCTATATAAATTTAGCCAGATTGTCTGTGTCAAAACTGATTCCAGTGATACTCATCAGTTGTTCGTAATAGCACTTCTGCAAGAGAATGTGAGTGTTGGCATGAAGAGGGTGAAAGCCAAAGTGTTCAATCAAGATCCTTTCAATCCAGTGCTGTTTACGGAAGAGGAAGAGAAATTTGTGGAAGTGAACAACATCGTTTGCGATTTGACATGCTATAACTACCATGAAGATATTGTTGAGCTTAATGATAGTGATCTTACTCTTCTACTTGATATGCTTCAGCATACCAATGAAGTCGTCACAATCACAGAAGCAGATACAATGAGGCAAACTGCAGTGACAGAAGCCTCAGTCGACGAAGTTCAAGATCAGTCAACACGAATCCCGAGGAGAAGAAAAAGGCGGTTTGAAGACGATTTTTTCTACTATGAATAGAAAGGTTAGTAACCATACAAACAGGGGACAATTCTAATAATTTTTGGGATCATGGGAACAGCACAAAACATTTTTGGGATCAAGGGAACTTAAACTAAAATATTTTAGGGAGCAAGTGGCTTTTTTAAATGGGAACAGGGGATCAAATAAAAAAAAATTAAGGGATCAAGGGAACATGTACCACCCCTGGGAGGGGCTCGTTAGTGCACTTCGGCTGCAACTTAGTTAATTTAATGTAGAGATGAACTTTTCACAGACAGTGGTTGATTCCTTTACACCCCAAACTACCAGGAAGTGATATATCAAACTCTAACACAGGAAATGGCTATTTTGAGCCAAACAGGAACGGTCTTTCTCCGAAAATCAGGATTGAGTAAAATAACTTGTATAGTTGTATTAATGATTATATGAAACTTTAAATCACCAGCTTACCGACCATTTTACATAAGGCACATAAGGTGAAACTATGACTTAATTATATATTCATGGTAAGGGAAGTTGATCAGAAAAAACAATCGCGTAGCAACTCAAAACATGAAATAAATATTATTGCTAATTTATGCAACGAGCGAGATATTTTCATCTGCCCTTATAGCCTGCTTATATTTTCATCTGCCCTTATATTTTAATGCACAAGTCCATAAAATTAAGACGGTGCATCAAAGTTTTATTCAGTCAATCAATTAAAAGTCTCTGTTTTGCGGACAATCTTTGTGGACAATCGTGTTTTGTAGACATATATAGTTTAAATATGCGTAGATAAAGGAAGTTGACTGATCAGAAAACAGACAACCGGATCAGCTCAAAATATAAAAAAAACAATGATAATATCGGCACCCGACCATTGGAATGTTATTAATATTTCGCACCTTCCAAACTGTCTTCAATTGAATCTCTAGTTTGTATGAATTTACAAGCATAGTGAACCAGAAGTGTTAAAAATTCAGCATAATATATATCTAATATTTTACAACTGTAGCACTGAATTTAGAATGTAAACAAAGCGTTTGTTTACATTACGGACTTTACAACATCTTTAACTAATTATAGTCTAAAACTCTACATCATTATGCAATGACTGATAAGGAGGTCTAGCAACTGAAGACAACCCGCCGAGCGGCCAAAGACGTAGTAACTTCCTGTTTTGGAGCTTATATATATATCCTGCTTGCAGCTCGAGGTAGCATAAAGTAGAAACAACAACTGCAGGTTAAGAAGTTCGTCTGTACGATTAAGTTAGAGTTTAATAGAAGCACTCAGATACCTTTCTGCAAGATGAAGTGGCTGTTTGTATGTGTGTGGGTTTGTTTATTGTACGCTACTGTTGGTAAGTTTATATACGGTTGTTTTATTTGCTACCAAACCTTTGTACCACCTTGAATTTCTATTTTTGTTATTTAGCAAACGCTTCAGCTGAAGAAGCAAAAGTGAGAAATCGTCGTGCTCTGTGTGGAGGCAAATCGTACGATCATAGATTCAGCGTTTGCTGTGGTGGTAATATTCTCTGGAAAGGAAATGGTGCTTCGTGCTGTGGAACTCGCAACTACGATCGTAGATTCCGCGTTTGCTGTGGCGGTAAAATTCTCTGGAAAGGAAATGGTGCTTCGTGCTGTGGAAATCGCAACTACGATCATAGATTCCGCGTTTGCTGTGGTGGTAATATTCTCTGGAAAGGAAATGGTGCTTCGTGCTGTGGAAATCGCAACTACGATTATAGATTCCGTAAATGTTGTCCAGGAAACGTAATAAAATCCTGGTGTTGAGAACGAAAAACTAATAACACGCCTTAATTGTTATAATTATAAACTCTAGTTTAGACTCGATATAACTTTTTTCTGTTAAATTTAATCTGTGCGTTTTAATGAGTGTGTAATCATGAATAATTATTGCTATACTTTTGTTTCACATCAATTTGTTTTTGTTAATGAATTTGAGCACGAAATACTATCTTCTACTCTTGGAATTCATTCCTGTTAGTGCCTCATCCTAAATTCTAATGTCGACATTAAGTATAATTGTTTGATTATTAACCAGTATTTATACGAAGGCAACGATTGATCGAAGCGCCATAATGAACATAATTATTTTTATTATATCCTGTCATAAAACAAAGCACGCAAATATAATATAGTTTGTATAAACATTTGCACGGAGTAAAAGCCAAGTTATATATACACTTAAAATGAGATGATTTTTGTGGCTAGCCCGCGTTCAAAAGCGTTGATGTCTGTCCGGATTTTCGTAAAATAGCGTAGCCCGAAGTGGCTCCGACAGCTTGGCGATCTTTTGTATATCATCGGAAACCACTCGGAGGCAGCTCATTTGCATTTGCGATTTTGCGAACGTTCGATTGCGAATCCGAATACTTCGAAACCCGGACCGGACTCTAAGAAAATCCGGACTCGAGAAAAACCCGGACCCAGACTCGAAATAAAAACCGGACCCCCCATTTTCCTTTGCGCGCTCGTCCTTAGTTGCGGGCAGGGCGAAGGGGCCCTGGTTGCCGGCGTGCGTCTTTATCGGGCTTGCAGTGCACGCGCTGATCTATATATTACTGGGGCCGGTTGTATCAAGCCCGTTTAGCTTAAACGGTGGTTAAGCTCAAAACAGAAAGCAAGTCTATATATTCATTCAACAACCAAACTAAAAATTTTAAGCCTTAATAGAACGATAATGTTTACAACTACATATTTAGTGCATAATATTTGAGTTGACTGATTCACGAGAGATATAAGAGTGTTATTTAATTTTGACTTATACACCGTTTAAGCTAAACGGGCTTGATACAACCGGCCCCTGATATATAAATTTGATCAAAATAGAGGAGCCTGCGGAGGAGGCAGATCCGGACCCGTGTTTAAGAAAACCCGGACTTGACTTTTGAAAACCCGGACTCGAAATAGAAAAGCCGGATTCAAAACAAGGACTCTGTGTACGAAAATGCAAAGGTTTTTTGGAAAGGTTTAATAATAGTTAACATGATAAACGATGATCTCTTTATAACAATAATGATGTATATATCTTTAAATAAATTTCTAGAGTGCTGTTGCACTATCTGGCGTAGTGCTGATAAAGAATCTGCATGAGTTGCTCGGTAATAATTGCGGGTGTCCCTATCTCTTCCCGCTTTCTGTATATAGATATAGATAGAATACTTTATTTCAAAAGCAATAAAGCATGGTTTTGAAACATGTAGATCATTTTTTCTTCTAGTTACTCAGTGTTATCATGTTATGTGTTATGTGAGGATACTAATCAGTAATCATACTATGATTCCTCACAAAATAATCCGCACTATATAGTAGAAAAATTATTTAGACACTTAAACAGCTAAATCTACCCTAGAGCTAAATTAATAACTAAAATCTGTCTCAGCAGTCAAGAATGTCTTATCTGGAAACCATGCATCTCGAGCTCGTTACACAAGTGCTGCAACCATAGCAAACAACGTGTGAGACTCAATACTGAGTTTATCTATTGGTCGAGTGTCGAGGGTTAAATGTCGAGGGCGAGGGTAAAAAGTCGAGAGCGAGGGTAAAAAGTCGAGGGTGAGAGTAAAAAGTCGAGGGTAAAAAGTCGAGGGTGAGGGTAAAAAGGCGAGGGTAAAAGTCGAGGGTGAGGGTAAAAAGTCGAGGGTTAAATGTCGACTGCTAAATGTCGAGGGTGAAAAAATCACCAAAAAATACTATATTAAGGTTCGGTAGTATTGTTATATCACTTATATGAGCACTTTTAAACCAATAAAAAATAAACTGTCTATCTTAAAATTTAACGATAAGTACTCGGAGTTTTACGCCTGAATTTCACGCCTTAATCTGCTTTGCGGAATAATAATTTAGCCGATTAAGCACATACACTGATACTGCAACGGAACCATGTATACATATCAAGTTGCGATATTAATTGCCCCTATATTGTCGGTTTATTTATTTATTGTCGGTTAAATTAAAACAGGGCGCTGTGTTTTAAAGCGCCCTTCTTAGTATGTAATGTAGTTTGCGTAGAAAATATCAAAATAAACAATATATAACTGATTTTATTGCTGTCTGCACGGCTGCATGCAAATGCATCCGGACGCAAAGCCACGCTATGGCATATTAGAGAGTTTAAGCTTCGCCGGCGTTCAAACGTCTACTGAATGGCATACGCCAGAGGAGCAACGCTTTTGAGATAAGAACTGACGAGAAGATGAAGAGAAGAAGTTAAGCAAAAATTCTGCCAACAAAAAACGACTATGCCGTTTGCCGTTCCCGCAAATGCGAAGCTTAAACTCCCTTTTAGTATGTTTAAAACGTAAAATACGCCACGTAGTATATGTCGTAGAACGCATATTAGAGGTTTGATTATTTGGTTTAAACGTGCTCATATAACAATACTGCCGAGAAGACACATAGACGTCGCTATTTCCTTATCCGAAGCGGTTACCTTACCTTAATATAGTATTTTTTAGTGATTTTTTCACCCTCGACATGTAAAATATATTAGAGACATGTAATTGTAACCCTCGACTTTTAGCAGTCGACATTTAACCCTCGACTTTTTACCCTCGACTTTTTACCCTCACCCTCGACTTTTTACCCTCGCCCTCGACTTTTTACCCTCGACTTTTTACCCTCACCCTCGACTTTTTACCGTCACCCTCGACATTTAACCCTCGACACTCGACCAATAGATAAACTCCTCAATACTGACAATGAAGTTTGACAATAAATCAAGTTATTTTGAGAATCAACATGCTACCCTCGTACTAGCAGACCTTCCAACCTCTGAAACACCCAAACCTTGAGATCCCAATAATTTACCCGAAGAAACCTTGAGATTTGGGTCCCAAACCTTGAGATTTTCAAATTTTTCGGAAACGAAGAAACATCAACAATAACAAATATTAGATAGATTTAAACTGTCATAGTAAGTGTTTCTTTAGCTAAAACTAAGTCTAAATAGATGCTAAATATAGCAAAATGAATGCAATCAATGTCAGGAAATTATCTACACTGTTCCCCGATTCCTTTCCCCGATTCCCCATTCCTTGTTATAGTAATAGCCGAAGTTACTTTGCTAAAACGGAAATAATTTTTATTGAGTTTGTTTTTTTGGCAATATATATATACTGTATATATATATATTCGGGACTTTGAAAGCTATCATTGGATTTGCTACCATTGAAATGATGGCCTAAGCCACAAAACACGGTCGAGTTATTTTTCGTGTCATTTTGACAAATTTTTCGAAAGTGTGCTGTCCATTGATACATGTGTTGGGGTATATTTTACCCTTGCCGTCATCACGTTGTCTGCTATGGTTGCAGCAATCGTGTATCGAGATGGTTTCCAGACAAGACATTCTTGACTGCTGAGACAGATTTCAGTTATTAATTTAAGTTTAGGGTAGATTTAGCTACTCGCGGAAGTATGCATAAATGCATTTTGGTGTTCAAGTGCCTAAATGATTTGTTCAGGTTTACTATATAGTGCGGATTATTTTGTGAGGAACCATAGCATGATTACTGATTAGTATCCTCACATAACACATAACACTGAGTCACTAGAAAAGAAAATGATCTACACCTTTCGAAACCAAGCTTACTGCTTTTCAAATAAAGTATTCTATCTATATCTATATATAGAAAGCGGGAAGAGATATGGACACCCGCGCGAGAGAACAAATCCGCAAATTTAATATTACCGATGCAACTCAGATTCTTTATCAGCACTACGACAGACTGTGCAACAGCACTCTAGAAATTTATTTAAAGATATATACCGGATTATTGTTATAAAGAGATCATCGTTTATCATGTTAACTATTATTAAACCTTTCCAAAAAACATTTGCATTCTCGTACACAGAGTCCTTGTTTTGAATCCGTTTTTTTCTATTTCGAGTCCGGGTTTTCAAAAGTCAAATCCGGGTTTTCTTAAACACGAGTCCGGATTTTTTCGAGTCCGGGTCCGGGTTTTTCTCGAGTCCGGATTTTCTTAGAGTCCGAGTCCGGGTTTCGAAGTATGCCATTTATTTTATTAAGTAGAAAACCAAACTGTTACTAGCTACATTTAATTTTTCCGTCAAATTATATGTTTGCGAAAAAACTGTAAAGATATATACCTGAGACAAAAGGTGTTTATGTACCGTTTCACAATGATCCAGTACACGTTATAACGTTACAGTAAAATTAGAACCATTTCCAGCCATTTCACAAGCTCTAAATTTCACAATTCTCCCGAGAGAGTAAGGCTATAACTTCCATATGTAGCGCTTTTTTGATCGCTGCAAAAGGAGCAAAAATGACAAAAAGGAAAGCGGTAAACCTTCGTTTTTGGTCCACTTTTAGACTTTTGAAAAAGGGCAAAAATGATAATTAAATTTTCAAAAATCAAAAAGTGATTTGAATGAACAATACGTTAAGGGGTAAGCCTGTATTCCCCCCCTTTTTCAACAATCAAAAATGTGGCGAAAAATGGACGAAAAGTTATAAAGGGGTTAACCTTCTGCCTCGTCCCCAGGCGCTAATAAAAAATTTCATGCGAGTCACTATATGAAAGGTTTACATGAAGTAGTGCATCATGACGAACAAGCGCAGGGAGTTATGGGCTTGAGGCATCGTCATATCCCACTGTCCTTTGCTCGCGCCTATAATGTGACGCACTACTTCATGTAACCTTTCATATAGTGATTCGCAAATTTTTTAATTAGCGCCTGGGGACGAGGCAGGTTAACCTTTACTTTTTTGCATTTTTGCCCCTTTTTCAAAAATCAAAAAAATAGCTAAAATGGACGAAACGATAAGGGTTAACCATTATTGCATTAATCTTTTGCCATTTTTGCCTCTTTCAACAATCAAAAAAGTGGCAAAAAACGGACGGAAGTTTAATTAAGGATTAGTCGAAGGCTAAACACTAGAAAATGTTATTAATTTTAAATTGTTATCGAGGGAACTCGATAATACATATTGTAATATTAATGAGAACCTGCTCTAGAATTCAGTTATTAATGTTCACTCAGTCTGGCACTGTTTATTATCTTGATGACAGAATGTTTTGTTCAGTTTCAAATGTGTAGCGGTACTAGAAGATAAATAAAGTGCTGTAGATAGTAATTAAAAGTAAATTCAAACAGAGAACATAAATCTCAGTGGTGCTCAGTTCACAAAATATATTGGGGGGAGAATTTAGATCGCAAACACAATGACATATGACCTCCAAAAAATCTAGTTCTTTAAAACGTTAATTTGCCTCAATTAAAATTCGATCATAGACAATCCAGAAGACATTGAACAGTGTCTTCTGGCTTGTCTATGATTCCATGTATATATAGCCTGATTACCTTTTTTTCAATATCTCCAGGACATCGATTCCCTCTTATTTGTTCTGATACCTAAACAAATAAATAATGTAGAGATTTTAGATTCATAAAGATTTTTCAACCAATGAATGTATTAAATGGCATTATAGATTTAAAAGATCTTCTTCATTATACTGTACACAATAAACTGGTATAAAACAGACTATAATAGCAAGCATGGTGCATTGGGGCGCATGGCAGCAGGATTAAGTAACAAACTGTAGTCAAAGATCTTTCCCTCGAAACATTGAAGAAGCTTCTTTTAAAATAGCTCAACATCCTTCGACAACCAATTTGTTTATTTAACGCTTCCTGTATTGCAAGACCACATTCAAACATGGCAATTACTCACGTTCGCTTTTTTCCACAAAAGTTCAAACTTTGGATTGACCTGAAACAACACGCCTTGAATTGCTACAAACGATAAAATACATTTTTATGAGTTGAATACTGTATCATCGTTTTCCTAAAAGAAAAATTTGAACTTGTGTCTTTTGAAAAAGAAAGATAAAAACAGGCCAAGTATGCTTGTGGTTTCACCCTATATGCATTTTCAGACCAAAATGTACCTGATGTACCTTAATATGTACCTGATGTTTGTTTATTGACGGGTGAAGATGGTTGATTCTGTGTGGTTGGTGCTGTTCCTTGCAGACTGACAGGCACAGGCATATGATGTCCTGGGCTAGAATAAGGCAATGCTTGACTTGCACCGGGGTAACTATAAAACACAGAAAATATAAAATGTACACATGTAAATACAAATCAATTTAACACTAGAAAGTGTAACAAATCATTTTGGAAATTTCCCTTCAATATTTTTTTAAGGATGGTATTGTTTAAGGATGCTATTGTACAGTAATACAGTATTTCATAACTTTGTTTGTCACTTTGTTTCTTGATAATGGACAAAAGCAAAGACTCACCCTTGATGTACATTTGGAGGTCTGTAGGTCATAGCCGAATTATACGGTGGTGGCCGTCTCACAATACCATTTGGGATTGTCTGATAAGAGATATTGATACCATTTACATCATTTCTAAACAAAACAATTAAAATAAACTTAGTACACACACAGGCAATTCAATTCTTCATCCTTTTCATATGGTGAGTATTTCAAATGTTTGATAGAGATAACTATGACTTGCAACTTACGATATTGTATAAAAGTTTCCGAGAATCTTCTCTCCTTTCGATTGCTGCACAGCCACAATATTCACCACACCAGTTGCAGCTTTCTGATTGCTCTCCGTTTTCAAGCACAGCACATGTTTCCGGAAGGATTTTTCACTTGCTGTAATACAAGCAGTTAAAGATTTACTACTGATGTTTTTCATCAAAACAATTAGTTTCAACTGATAAAAAAATGTTTTGAAAGCTTTTGCACAAATGCAAAGGCAGGACCACAGGCAACCCTTAGGGATCACAGCAAATTTAAAACTCATGTTCAAATCATTATGAGGGTGGGAAAGGGTATTTTCGTGAGCCGTGAATGGTCAATATTTGTTCGTGTGAAATGCTTGTCACTGTCGTGAAATGTGATTTGTTCTACAGCCGTGAGGCGTGATTGTCGATAAAAATGCTCCATTACATGTGAATGAGAATTAAGGATGTCTGCTTCATGAAATGTAATTTTGCTTTGTTTATTTCGATCTATTTTATAATAGTCATAATAAACATGATACGCGATAATCAATTTATATGATCTCACTCGATTGTACAAGAGTAAAAACTTCGGAGGCCTTTCGGAGGTACATGCTTGTCACTCACTTGACTCAAACTTGCAAGTTATGATGTAGTTTTGAACTGACAGGTAGAGAAGTGAGAGAACTTAAAGCGTAGATACTGTACCATGCATTAAACATATTCTTAATACACCTATTATTATTATGTTATTTTATTAGAATCTAGTTTTCTGTGAAATTGCTTTTTTAAGACACATGAATTGTGAAACAGCTTTTTTTCCGTTGTGAAACGTGATCCATACCCCCCCTTTCCCACCCTCCATTGTGACTAACCATCATTAGCACAAGTCTTTATAGCAGTAAAGCCGGTAGGAATGGAATCTTTTTCCTTCACAATAGTTATATCTGTGACCATTGTTGGTGAATTCTAAACAAGAATAAATCAATTAGAAATGTAAAGTATGGTAGTTTATTTAATAAGGGTACTGTACTATTACAGTAATAATTTTATTTATAATAGTATAAAAAATAGTTTTTGTGAAATTAATAATACTGATAGCACTTTCTCAAGCGTGGTGACCATTGAAAACCATCACAATTTACCTGTATTTTTGCAAAACACAAATATCTTCCACCTCCTTTAAGGAAAGATCCTTCATAGAGATTTGCATCATGATTACCACTGAATGTTGTAGTAAGCTACAAAGAAATATTTACAAAAACTACCATGAATATAATCTATTGGTCATTTTGTACTGGAGACAAATGATCCATCTGGAGAAATTACTTGAGCATAGTGATTGACCAATTGTGCCACAATCGGAATTTACTAATTACCAATAGACCTTTCCAAGGTTTCTACCGCCATATTGCAGGGGGTGCAAAAACATTGGGGCGAGGGCGCGGCCACCAATGCCCATACTATTTCCTATTGAGTGAGTGAAAATTACCTTTTGACATTTTGTCCTTTTTCTCAAAAAATTTCTATACAAGCATATCCAATTTTTATTTTTAGATAATCGCTGGTTTTTTTCTGATATGTGGCCAAGATTACTTGCTAATCGAAAGACAGGAAGTAATAAAAAACGGCGGCTTTTGTTGCACACCTTGACCGACGTTTGAGCGATGATTCTTGTTATTACGTTTGTTTAACCGATCTTTGGAAGAATATTTGTCCATTAAGTGTGTAAGTCCTTTGGTGTCCGCCATTATTACTGTTTATATTTTGTATATTTGTACAAAAATCATCGCTCAAACGTCGGTCAAGTTGTACAACAAAAGCCGTCGTTTTTTATTACTTCCTGTCCTTTGATTAGCAAGAAATCTCGGCCACATATCAGAAAAAAACCAGCGATTATCTAAAAATTGGATATGCTTGTATAGAAATTTTTGAGAAAAAGGACAAAATGTCAAAACGACAAAAGGTAATTTTCACTCACTCAATAGGAAATAGTATGGGCGCCATTGGTGGCCGCGCGCTCGGCCCAATGTTTTTGCACCCCCTGCAATATGGCGGTAGAAACCTTGGAAAGGTCTATTCATGCAACCCGTGATGCAACAATCTGCACAATTCCGATTTCATAATGACGTCATTCATTTCGATATTTTAATGCAAATTTCCATTGTAACATGTTACTCAGCAACCAAAGTTAGTTAAAACCATCCATAAATGGCAAGCTTCACAAATTACTTTTGTCACAACAACGTTTGCACCACACCTAACATGCAACATAATATCGTTCATGTGAGAGATTAAACATTGGATTGTCAATATTTTCAAAAAAAGAAGAAGTGGATTCAGTTGCAATCTGACAATCAATGTGCAACATACGTAATTCTCAATGTTGGTTTTACACAATTGATCGGAAAATACAGATCATTTTACCGATTTCGATTGTCGCCCGACAATCCAATAATGACAAAGGTTTCGAAACAAATTGCAACACAAATGAAAGTGGCATTAAATTTATTAAAACAACATAATTTCAATGCCATTGTACAGTAGCAACGACGTTTTCAAGATGAAATACACAAAATGAAAAACATTAAATGCAACAAACAGACAGACTACCATCGACACAAAGTATGGTACAGTATCTGACAGTGTGTATTTCATGTACCCAGATAAACATATGTGTACTGTATATTATGGAACTCACCAAACTCGGCAAACAAAATCGCATAAATAATTGTATCGCCACCGCCACTCCCACAAACGTCTATGACTGAACCTACATATTTTTTAAACAGCCAATCAACGTTTAATTGTAATTGTTACCAAGAACCGGATTTGACCATTTCAAATTAGAATTGTAAACAATAAAAAATATGTAGGCGAGGTCATAGACGTTTGTGCGAGTGGCAGCAATACGAGTTTTTGATGCGATTCCACAGTTCGGTGAGTTCCGTAATACATAGTTCATCCTGAAAGATGATCGGTCTGTTTGACATATTTATACATATATTTTCTTTTCTTTGTGAACTAGTTGTGTTTCATCACTTTCATGTTTACTTTTATACTACATTAAAGAACAAATTATTCAAATTCCAAAGTCTACTTCTCAAAGTTTGTTAACGCAAGAAAACGTGCTCAAAGTCTCTTATCACAGAAACTTCACCACTTTAAACTGACTTTACAAGTAAATAAACACACAATACAACATCAGAACTAAAACACACAAAAAAGTCACAAATTTGACACAAGGTGTACTTACAATTGTGTAACCGGGCAGGCATTTGTCTTTACCAGAAACAACAACAATATCTGTAATAAACTGTCCGCTGTTCATGTTCAAAATCTACAGAAAATTTAATCAAAGAGACTAGAAAATTCTTGTCCAAAACATTCTATAAATTTGTTCCACATTTTGGAAAATTTGAAAATCCAGGAGTGACGCCCACTGTCCATTGTAGTGTCATCAGCGGACACTGTTACGATGTAATAGTAATACTTGGTGTATGACAAATATAAAAGATCAATATTGAAATGGAGCATTTCCCTCATAGAGGGCCCATTGGCTCCATTTTGTGTCATTCAGTGAAATGTACTCATTTTAGGTAAATTAGTACAAGCAATAAAATACGTATTTGATATTCGTCAATTTTTCTTAATAATATATTTTGCGTTCATCTTTTCAACAATCAGTTATTCATATAGTTCATAAATATTAAAAAATTAATTAAGTTTACAATTTCTGCAGGCATATTCTATTACATTAAACGTTTTATTTTCCGATTCTTGTGCGACAGCATAGGAACAGTCTCAATATCAATTCCAACCTGTTTCACAGGGTCTCAGGGAGGGGGGCGGAGATGAGACACTAGAGACCTTACGATTTTAGAACGGCAACCGCGACGGCGACGGCCAAAACAAACTCCTTCAAATAAATGGTAGTCGATAGTTCGTCGTATATTATCAATCGTATGAATTTAATACAGTCTTAGAAGTTGAACACATGGGTTTTATGGTTGGGAAGAGTTCTGCTAAACCCCGTTTGAAGTTGCACTTGTTGTGGCTTGGAATGCAGCCGTTGTATCAACACGTGAAAATCTGTGATTTGGCGTTTTAAGCAGAGCGAGGACAATGTCTAAATTATTCATTTATTGTAATTACTCAATTCTTCTCAATGATCTATTGTATTGGTAGCCGTTGCCGTCGCGGTTGCCGTCCTAAAATCGTAAGGTCTCTACTGGAAGGGACGAGAAGGGTGTAACATGTTGGTTCAACATAATTCAGCATTGTTCGTCCAGTTTCACATGCTTTCATTCTTAAACTCGCTTCAGACGAAACATTACGCGAAAACCAGTATGCGTAGCTAGCCCCTCCCCAGCGCCTGATATCCAGGCTACACAGTAACATGCATGGAAGAGATTATTTCGCTGGCCTCAGAGTGACAAAACGTAACAAAACAACAGTTTTACCAACTCTAACTCCATTCCAAACACCAACTCTTAATCCTACTCCAAGTTTGTTTCTAAACCAATCATGAAGAAAAAAGGTTTGACGAAATGTCATTCTGAGGTCAGCGAAATAACTTCTTTCTACATATGCATAACGAATATTCGACTACGTTCGGCCAAGTCTATTTCCATAAGAAATATCAATGCTCAATGTATACAATTTCATGTTCAAAGACCGCAATTACTGCATTTTCCCATTCAGTGCACTTTCATTTTCATCCATTCGTGATTGACTATCTACTAAATTACTCATCCGTGACATCAAGACATCAGAACGGTCTGCTGGGTATATCTGGACGATTTGGAATTGATGGAGTGGATTTTCCTGGTGGTGGAGGGGCTGGCCGACCTAATACAGGACGTCTAAACAAAAATATATTATATTATGTCACAGTATATTTCGACTATTTATACTGGATAGCTCCATCAGTTCTAAACTGTTCTGCCTAGAGGTCCAGTAAGGATCATCTCTTGTTGATATAGTGTTACTACAGGAGGAAACTAAACTAAACTAAACTAAACTAACTTTATTTATACTGGATAGCTTATTTAGTTCTAAACCGTTCTTCCTAGAGGTCCAACAAGGATCATCTCTTATTGATCCCGAGTGATACTACAGGAGGAAACCTAAACTAAACTAACTCTATTAATACTGGATAGCTCATCAGTTCTAAACTGTTCTCCCTAGAGATCCAGTAAAGTCATCTCGTATTGATCCAGTGTTACAACAGGAGGAAACCTAAACTAAACTAACTTTGTTTATACTGAATATATAGCTCAATCAGTTCTAAACCGTTCTCCCTAGAGGTCGAACAAGGATCATCTCTTATTGATCCAGTGTTACTACAGGAGGAAACCTACACTAAACTAACTTTATATATACTGGATAGCTCTATAAACTCTAAACTGTAACAGTAAGGATCATCCCTTATTAATCCAGTGTTACTACAGGAGGAAACCTAAACTAAACTAACTTTATTTATATTTATTGATCCAGTGTTACTACAGGAGGAAACCTAAACTAGACTAACTCATACTGGATATCTCTATCAGTTCTCCTTAGAGGTCTAGTAAGGAGAAAAGTCAGAAAACCTGCAGGATTTGTTTGATAGAATCAAATTGGGAATTACAGGAATAGAGCCTTGGTCACAGAAATGAAAGGCACATGCAGAAAACACTGCGCCACCAGCAGCTCGTGAAAAAATAACAAAGCAAAGCTTACTTTGGAATTGAGGGTATCGATGAGGAATCAGGACGACTAGGGATAGGAGGAGTTAAACCGAATGATGAAGCCGTATTATAAGCAGCGTATGCATTTTGTGCGTTCTGGACTTGTTGGTTGATTTCATTGCGGTCTGGAATGTTTGGTCGCTGGGCGGGTGGCTCTGGTCTGGTGCTGGGTCGGCTACGTGGAGGAGGGTGTCGCGAGGGGGTAGGACTACCGGATGGACGAGAGGGTGCGTTTGAAGAAGAAGGTGGAGCGGATCGGCTACAAAATAAGAATGATGTTTAGATGATAGCAATTTCCGCACGCAGTACAAAAGTATACAAACTTTGCAAGGCTATATGTATTTTCCGCATTTTACAACATTTCGCAACCAAACTTAGCAATTTTACTCATTTTAGTATGCTCTTTCTAGCTGTGGTGATTTATTTGCATCCCCTTGCCTAGTTGCAAAATTAGTGTATAATGAGAAATGTCTATTCTATTCACTTGTCAGGAAATGCAAGACTAGACTACCACAATACATATAATGAAAAGAATGAACATTACTTTCTCACTCTGATAATCGCAGATTGACCACCATCTGCTGCGCGATAGTGCTTAGTCAAACCCATCTATTAGTCTATACCTACTATTTCCTATTGCATCCCAATGAAACCTACCTATTACTATAAGATAACTATACCTGGATGGGGCGGGGGGTCGGTAATTGGATAATTGGTCATCATCTTTCTCTACAGGTGGGGGTAAAGGTGTAGATATGGTGTGCATATTGATATCACCAATGATATCTAGAGCTTCTTTAGTGCTATGGTACAGTTTGAGCATTTCCTCTCGCCTTTGTACTTCTTCTTCGCTCTCCTCCATCATCGATTTCTAAAATATTTCAAATTCAACCATTTCAGATTTTGGATTCCAATGCTTAAATAATGCATGTAAATGTATGTAGACCAGATCAATTTTGTCGCTTGTATATGCTGTGAGGGTTAGGATTGTTAACATTCCTACCGTATCACCGCTAGAATAGATGTGAGCCAAAATTTCGGAGCCGATGAAATCTTTGGTCTAAGAAGAAGAACATGCAGTATATTATTTTTTTGTGGCCAGCTCTATACGTTTTTAATTGCTCTCTATAGAAGTCCAGAGAGGGTTGTCATCCCTTATAGGTTCAGTGTTACAAGAGAAAAGAACTTAAACTAAATTAACTTTATTTATACTGGATAGCTCTATCAATTCTAAACTGTTCTTCCTAGAGGTCCAGTAAGAATCATCTCTTATTGATCCAGTGTTACTACAGCTGGAAACCCAAACTAAACTAACTTTATTTATACTGGATAGCTCTATCAGTTCTAAACTGTTCTCCCAATAGAGGTCCAGTGAGGATAATCTCCTATTGACCCAGTGTTACTACAGGAGGAAACCTAAACTAAACTAACTTTTATAAGTGTTCTCTCTAGAGGTCCAATAACTTACTACAGGATGAAACCATAGAACTCTGAGAACGGAGGTAAAAAATATAACTTCTACACTTACATTTTGTACGATCATAAACATACAGGCCTTCGGGACAAGATCCCTGATCGTTTTACTGACAATTTTGAGGTATGAATCCACGAGATTACGAATGGTCTCCACTTGTCTTTCCATTTGAGGATCAAGACTGCCCAACTCACTTCCCTGATACAAATAAAAATATTATGATTTCTACATTGAGAACGAACTTAGTCTGGTCCGGTGTAGGTGTTAACTGTCTAACAATACTCGATTGTATTCCGTATATCAAATGTTGCCTGTTTATCACACGAACCGACTGCATTCCTAGTCTTTTTGAAAATAAATCAGTACAATGACAAACCATACCTTTTCATTCTCATTCTGTTCTCTCTGTGGATAGACACCAGCTCTGAGAAATGATGCCTTCCATTCGTCAACAATATCTTGTGTTTCGCCAGCCATCTCTAACTGCTTGTGATCTTTGAACAGATTTCTAGTCGAAACAAATGCGAAAGTCAAGTTTGAACTCTGGCTCTCCGATGGGGACAGATGTTTTTATAGCGTGGGGGGTCGCTCACACATACACCTCTAAAAACTTGTAAAAAGAGAACCCCAGTAGGATATCTGATTGAAGTTTAATTCTCTTGACTTAGTTGAAAACTTGTCCGTGTGTAATTCACGTACTTTTGGTCAGGATTAAAAAGAGCAAAAGCTGATTTCCTCGCCAGCCATCCAGCTTCTAAGTCCCGTAGTTTGCAGCCTTCTAATCGTAGCTGATATTTTTGTTCCTTTTCCTGCAGAAATAGTTACACCTGGTTATTTATGAAATAGCGTAACTGACTTTTTTCACGTATAGTTTTTTCAACTATAGTTTTCTTCACAACTTAATTTTTTCCAGTTCAAGAAAAATATATAACCTACTTCTTCGTCTTTGTACCACGAAAGCGATTCGGCTGCAGAAATGAGAAGAAAAAATGATAAACATTTACAAATCATATACAATCATATAATCGCAAATTTTCATGTTGATATGAATAAGATCAAATGCACTTTACATCAAGTAATACGCTTACCTATAATTACTTACTTAGCCTAGACTATTTTATCTTTACAACAATTGTACTGATATTACTTTTTTAACTGTGTTTATCCTAACCCACCCTGTCAACTTTCCCTGTGGGAGGAAACCGGAGCAACCCGAGGAAAACCCACGACTTTCGGCAGAGCGTTGACTGACTCTTTTCACATGAGTCCGTAGCGAGAATCGAACCCACAAACTCAGAAGATTCTCAGAACTGTAGAAAGACATATAAGCTACTTACAAAAGTCCGAATATCTTTACCTGTAAGAACAAACCAGTATTCTTTCGCGACGACACTTTTCATAAACCCGGTGTTTGTGATCTGCAACCATCCTTTCCGTATGACCTGCAGAACGATAAATAACCGAGTGATTATTTATCTTACCAAGTTATTTATCTTTACTTGTAATGCTCGTTATATTTGCAAAATTTTAACCTTTATTCTATAGGTAAATTTTCACCAAGCTATAAATATACAATGTTTCTTACTTGATTCCCAATTCCTTTTCGCTTCCGTTCACCACTCTGTGCGCTCGCGTTTGAACTTGCCCTGTATTCAAACATAATATAGTGTAGTCAGGCAATGTTCCCCAAGTAGCTAATGTCCTCATATGAGCCATTCTCGTGCCATGCGACCAGGCATTGTCCGCCATCTTGGCTTCAATCCAAGGCCAATTTCAACTCAGGAAAATTTTCCGCAGAAAGAGAAGTGATTGGCCGACACAAATTTTTCGTCGGAAAAAAATTTTGAAGTTGAAAATTTTCAACTTTTAACAATGACATTTTCAGAAAATTCTCTCCCTGTTTGGCAGCATAAATGGCGGCCAAGGCCTGCTCGCATGGCACGAGAAAGGCTAATACATGCACATCCTTCCAGAAAGTGCCAAGTCTTGGCTAGTTGGCTATAGAGTATAGACTCGTTTTCGCGATTGAGATACTGGGTTTAAGGTTACAGAACACCTTTGAGTGTTAATTTTGCCTAAAAATTTTTTATTGGTTTCCATGAAAGCATTAGACTAGTTCTACTATCCGACCAAGTTTGAACGAAAAATGTTAAAAACTCGCAGAGTTATTTAATAAAATACATTTCGCTGCAATAAGAAAAACATTGAAAATGTAATATTCAAATTCAATTTTCTCCCGAAAAATTTTACGGTAATTACTGATTTTCAAACGAGTTGTTCTCCTGCGGGTTTTAACCAATTTTTCTCAAATTTTCACAGGACATAGCTAAAGACGTCAGTTTCAAAATTGTGTTCGGCTTTTTTTTAATTTTGGATATTTTAAAAATAAAGAGAAATTTACTAAAACAATTCAGAAATAAATTGCAGTCGTCAAAGAAATCGCCATATCAGCGGAATGACGAAATAAACAAAAATTTCCGAACACAATTTTTTAGAACAACTATTTTACTGTATAAAAATGATATTTTCATAAATATAACTTAAAACCAGCAGGAACATAACTCAAAAGCGTAACGGTACCGCGATTTAAGATTTTCCTGAATAATTTTTACATTATTTTATTGTTTGTTAATTTTACAACTTTATCATATTTTGCATGCACTGGAGAACATTTGGTGAAAATTTGATGAAAATCGGACTGATATTGAGCGCGCAGTAGCGATTTTCCGCAAAACGCCAAAAAAGGTGTCCTGTAACCTTAAAGCCCTTTACCTTGTTACAGGCGACACGTCTACAACATCATGCAGTTATGTCAGTGAATATAAAAGACCTGTTCATAATTTTGTAATCAGTAACAAGATAAAGGGTGCTAAAGCCAATAATCTTGAACTGTTTGTGCCTGTGTAGGTAGTTTTAATAGTACGAACAAGCTTTCGTTCGTAGGGATGCAACTACTTGAAAAATATAAAGAGAATTTTCAATTTTCAATTTTCAATTCAATTCAATTTATTCATATAATATACGTACATACATTAATAAGACAAGCCGCTAATAGCTACAAAGCTAGTCGAGGCGGACTTGTCTATAGTGACACAGTTACAAAACCATTGATTTCATTGATCCAATGAAATTACATATTAATAAACTTAACGTTTTTAGAAAGGGAAAAAAAAAGTAATAATAATAATATACTGTATATCAATTAAGAACAGGGAAAAAAGTGGGAGTTAACACTTCAATTTGAGGCTTCATTGCGTGATATTTTCTTAATTTTACAGCTGAGCGACTCTATGTCCGGATAAGTGTTTTCATTCTGTAAAATGTCCAAAAGGATACTACGTATCCTTTTCTTAAATGCTCTTTTTGGCAATTCTCTTATGCAAGATGGTATCTCATTCCACCATTTTACTCCAACATGAGAAAAAGACTTTCGTTGAATTTCTAGTTTCGATTGTTTAATGTAAAAATTATTTGACTTTGAAGAACGAGTATTATAAGAATGAATATCTGACGTTTTCTGGAAAAGATTGAGAATATTGACTGGTGCAACTCTATTTTTAACATCATGCATCAATGTAAGTACATTTTCGTAGAATAAGATATTTACTGGTAAAATATTTGTAGCAACAAAAAAAGGTATTGCGTGTTCTCGTTTATCTGAAAAATGGATGAAGCACACGACAATAGGAGAGATATGGACCTATTAGCGATTTATAAATATTAAGTAAAGTATGTTTAGGTACAAAGTGCCTTAATTTTGAAATCATGCCTACAGTTTTACTTATTTTACTTAGAACATGTTCTACATGATATTTCTATGAGAGATTCTTGTCCATTAAAACCCCTAGATATTTAATATAATTTTCACAATTAAGCTCTGTATATCCATTCAATTCGTTATTATACATTTTGATAATAGGCTGATATACTAATTTCTTTTAATATGGATGAAAAATAACAAAATTAGACTTTTTTAAATTAAGACTAAGTTTATTTGAACTAAGCCAGTCATATAAATGGCAAAGTTCTTCATTAACAATTTTTTCAAGAGATTTAAGGTCTTTTTCGGAATAGAGTAGATTTGTATCATCAGCAAATAGATAAAATTTAAATTTCTTAGAGCAATTTTCAATATCATTAATATAAAGCAAGAAAAGTAATGGACCCAAAACCGATCCTTGAGGCACGCCACGCGTTATTGTAGCCTTTTTGGATATGTGATTACCAATTTGTGTACTTTGCGTTCTACCATTTAAATATGAACTAAACCAATCATTAATTATTCCTCTAAATCCGTAATAACATAATTGTTGTAAAAGAATTTCATGATCAACGGTATCAAAAGCTTTTTTTAAATCAATAAATACTCGACGTTTCTTTTTTTTTCTTTTTTTTTTAAACAATCTTTTGTGAGGAAGCCTTATCATCAAAGATGGTTTTCACAAGGATCCTCAAATAAGAAGGAAAGAATTATTTACATAAAATACTGACTATAATTATTGCTATCTACTCCAAACATGCAACAAGATAATGAAAAAAAAAAATTAATTAGAAATCCTAAGAAAGTTCAAAAGTTAATTAAATGGTCAATTAAGTCCACACTTAAAACACTAAGATAACAAGTTATTCATTACATACTGAGACATATTTGTTTTTAAAAGCTAAAAAGCTACTAGAATCTTTGACAAATGGCGGAAGATTATTCCATTCATTAAAAAACATATAGTGCGATGTTTGTTGACGTCCCCAATTGGTTCTACAAAGGGGGAGTCTTACTGTTTTTTTCTTGTATCATGACAGTGTAAATTACTTCCTTTAATTTATTCCATATTAAAGTCGACATTATTGTTCAAGGCTTTATAAACAAAACTACATCTGTGGAATTGTCTTCTATACGACAAAGGATACCACTTCAACATTGTTAAAGCCTGGCTATACTAGAAGCATCGATTGGTAGATCCAACACAGTTTTATTCAGTTATTTTTTTTTTAGTTTTATTTTTTTTATTCAGTTTTGAATTAAGGCCCTTCGTCTGGCTAGTAACTCCAGACGAAGGATCTTCGCTCGAAACGTCGAAATTCTCCTTATATTTTTCAGGTAGTTGCATCTCTACCAACGAAAGCTTGTTCATACGAAAGCGAATGTCTCAAACACGGAAACAAGTCTCCATAGCCATGGCTAAGTAATTTCTGGAAGGGTGTACTGGCAAGAGATTGCATTGGTGTATATTGGCAAGAGATACTTACGCAGCATAACCTATGAAATCTTGATGATTCGTGTTTATGTACGACAGCTCAATATCGATAAGAAGCGTCACGTGTTCTTTGGCTCTGACTTCTCCACGCTTGACATGGTTGGATACAACCTGCTCGACTTCATCTCGTAACCGAGGATACTTGGCCATCTGAACAACAACATACCGTAAACCTCCAACTATAACCCCCCTCCCGAATATAAGCCCCCCCCCGTGTATAAGCCCACCACATGTACTAACGCTCACCTCATTCCGAATATAAGCCCACCCGAATATAAGCCCCTACGAATATAAGTCACCCGAATTAATATAAGCCCAGTAATCGCTGCTTAATACATGTTTATTTTCCTGTTTATGACTGACTTGTTTATGTCTGACTTGTTTATTACTAGCCCCCTCCCCCCCCCTCCCCTCCGTATATAAGCCCACCCTTGTATAAGCCCATCAAAAATCGCTTACGAAAGTATATAAGCCCAGGGCTTATAGTCGAAGGTTTATGGTACATAATCAGGGTTTTAGATTTGGAGGAATTTAACTCATTTGGAGAAACATGGGTAGCACATGGGGTCAGTCAGGGTTCATACATGTGATGTAGAGGGAAATTCAAGGACTTTTCAAGGACATTCAAGGCCATGTATCAGCAAATTCAAGGACTAAATACTGAAGAAAAGGGGTTAGAATCAGTAAAATCTAACGTTGAATTGTTCAAAACGCAACTTTAATGAGTTTCAAATAACTTTGTCAGATATGAACATGCAAAATCAATTCAACAAAATGTACTCCGTTTTGAATGCCAAAAACTAAAGCAAGAAAAATTTATGGATTTTCAAGTACTTCTTCACAAATTCAAGGACATTCAAGGGCATGCACGTTTTGTATGAAACCTGGCCAGCACACTGCGCGCCACGCCGCTAAGTTAAGCCTGCTACGATAGATCAAGGAAAGGGGATTCACTTTGATGAAGCGTTTTTCGAGATGAAAATTTCGAGTTGAAAATCATACGCAATTTTAGACCTAAGTCACCTAACCAGGAGCAGCCTGAGCAAAAAATGTAACTATAGGCCCTCTGGTAGGAACATGACATGTGGCCTTGCGATTCCGGTACAGTGCTCGAACCAACTGAGCTTTCAATGCCCAAAAATCTCGCTATTTACTTTGACGGGTGAATTACTGTACCTTACCAGGGATGGATCCAGCATGATCTGGTAGGGGGGGGGGGGCGCTTTGCCAGCTATAGTGCAGAGTTGTGTCGGTCAGGCCAAAAAAAAAATATGTGGGTTTCCGGTTTCCCGACCCTACCTAGCTTTTGGACGTCGAAATCCCGACCCTAAACTTTTTTATTGGATCATGCTTGTAAGTGTTTCCACTTAGAGGGAAAAGTTTGTGGAAAATTGAAATTTGAGGCAATATTAGGGAAATTTATCTTTTGATGTGGAAGCACTGACAAAACAAAATGGCGTCCGCTTATTCGGAAAATTAAAAAAAAAAGTTAAAAAAAAAGAAGTTAAAACCGACCTACCCTACCTAAGTTTTTATAAGAAGAAACCGGAAACCCACATATTTTTTTTTTTGGCCTCATGTGTGCCGCCCGCCCATCAACTTGCTTCACTACTGCAAAGTCTTGCTTGACTACTGTATTTGAATTGTAATTGTTGTTCACAGTTCGTTTATCATCATGTTATTACTCAAATTACTGTACCTCATTTTGCCTCTAATAATTTTTTGCTTTATCATGAAAAATAGCACACCCCCCCTCTGGCCAGGACTAGGGGGGGGGTGTGCGCATCCCACCCCCCCAGTAAACCCATCCCTGTACCCTACACTGACCAGTATACTGTTAGATACCTTCTCTGTACATTTTCTGATAACGTTGGTGATTTCATTCATAACTAAATCAATACATTTTGTCGCGGGCGTCTTGAGTTTATCAATCTGCTTCTTCACGATCGCCTCAAAAGCCATGTCTGGAGTGAAGAGACCGACCCTAAAGAAAAACCAAACCTAAACTTTTGTTTCTAAAGAATTGCTTTTGAAACTAACCACTGTGACCAGTATTCTCAGTTGGTAACAGAAGTGATTAAGAAGTTAGTCTAACCTCCCTACCTATATGAACAAGCTTTCTAATTGGTTTATCATGACAACAGAAGACAATAAACTATAGAAATTGCATTTCTAAAGAACGATCAGTCATAAACACTGATCACTATTGCTGCAGAAAGTAGTTTTTGCAACACGGTTGAGACGGTTAAAAAATTAAATTACGAATGTTTAATTGTACAGTACCTCACACCATGAATATTTTTTATAGCAAAACTGATCTCACGTCGTAGCTCTCGTTCATCAAATTCCATCTGAAAATACGTTGAAAAATATATTTTATAATTATTACTATTACTATGAATTGCGGAGCACCGTATGTGTAGAAAAGCCAGATTAGGGAAGTTAGAGGGTATTGCCCCCAAGCAGGATTTCAAATCTACATTAATTGAAATGACATGTTCTGGGGATGTTTTATGGAATTTTGAAGATTATTCAGTTAAATTAATAAAAAAATGTCTTGTTCTATTAGATTTGGAAACCTTTCAAAAAGCATGATTAATGAACTATACCCAGGAAATATATGTTATTGACCACTTTTAATGTAGTTAAGACTCACCTTGACCAGTTCATAAGGGAATCTCTCGTGAAAGACTCGGTTAATTCGAGCACCTCCTGACAATTGTATCGTATCAATTTGATCTCCTGTGCCTTCGATCGCTTTTTCAAAATCACTGTGAAACTGTTGAATCATTCTATAGAAAAAAGTGACATAACTAAGAAAGAAGCACATATGAAGCTAGGCTATACTTCAGTTGCAATTTATACTGTAGATGCAATTTGGGTGTTGTGCCATGGTAGTGTTGATTCAAGGAGCTGCCCTATTCTGAAACTACACATGCACGTAAATCTCACAACTTGTCAACAAGATGTGTTCGCAAAAGGTTTGTAGCAAGCTTGTCAACAAGTTGTAACAATGCTGTTATTTTTTCAAGTTGCTAAAAGGTTGTCACTCACAACTTGTTGACAAATTGTTGAATTGCGCGGACGATAACAAGTTGTTGGAACAACTTGGAACAAGTCCTTTGAGCTGAACAACCTTGTAGCAATTTGTCAACAAGCCGTGGACAACTTGTCAACAAGCTAGGAACAGGCAGTGCGAACACATCCTGTTGACAAGTTGTTGGAACAGCATTGTTACAAGTCTGCTGCAGGTTAATATATATTACAACTTGTGTATTTTTACGTGTGTATATTTCTAAAGGAAACAGAATGTTTGGACGACATAACAGACAACACTATTAGGCACTATGTAACATTTGCAAAAGGCCAACCCAGGATTCAAGGTGTGGTAAAATGCCTAAAATAGTAAAATGATTGTACAATTTCCTTAAAACTATGCATATTTCTTATACCACCTACTGCATAAGTGCCTTTGTCTTCATGGATGGGTCATCTGGATGATAGTTCTTGTACTCCTGAACATCTTTTTCTAACGAGATTAACTGATCTTGTAAACTGCTTCGTAAAGCCGGTAGACTGTCTTTGATATGATTGGTTAATTGCTGGAATTCAAATTTAACACTAAAATTAATAACAAAAGCAAGGATTTAATTTTGAAACTGAAAATATTATATGTTATATTCACCTGATTAAGAACTTTTTGAAGAAAAGGAGTTCCCATTTTGTCTGCAATATGTCTGAAACACAAGAAGGAAAATTTGAAGTATGTATCAACTTTGAACATGTTTAACCCATTGAGCTGCAATCATAGACAGATTTTCACATTTTTTACTGGGGTGGTGCCAGAAATTTTAGGGGGGAGGGGGTGAGCCGTGAGCAGGTGACTGAACACAAAGTGTCACCAATTGCTCCAATAAACCAGTGAATGCAAGCGAGGAGCAATTAGTTTCAGAGTGTTGCACCGTCTTTTTCTGTTTGAGTGTACTCCTACGTTTATTTTGTATCATCAACACTCTGCACGTTGGAGTGGACTATTTAAGTATTTATTTATTATGCCGAATATTGGGGGGGGGGGTTGAATTTTTTTTTGGAGGGGTGGACATTTTGTTTGGGGGGGGGTTATAGCTAATATTGGGGGGATAGCACCCCCCTGCACCCCCCCAGAAAATCCGTCTATGGCTCCAATGTGCCCTAGTCATTTTTTTTACTTGTCTGACGCCAGACAATTTTACTCGTCAATGGGGAAGCTCTGCAGCTTAATGGGTTAATTACCTCTACCAAGAGGTTAATATGTTTTTATTTATGTTTGTATGCGTTTGTGTGTTTGTGTGATGGGTGTTGGGTCTGCCAACATGACAACTCAAAAATTATATACTGTGTGGAGAACATACCTATAACTACCATGACTTAAAAAGAATTTTCTCTCAGCAGCCATAGCGGCTCTGATATCTTTTTTTCCTTCGATATCCCTCTGACTTCGATTGACAACGCCAACATAACCTAGTGAAAGTATTCATTGGTAAGACATACTTTTAGGAAAAACAATTTAGGATTGATAGAGCTATCCAGTACAAGAAAAGTTAGGTTGTTTCATTACCTCTTCTTAAAGGAAAAGTTTTGTTCTCCAAGATATCTCTAGCATCTGTTCCAGGGTCCATTAAATCAAGTTTTGTGATCACGCCAATTGTGCGAACACCTTCAATGAAAGAAAGCAACATGATAGTAAAAAGTCTATAAACAGCAACCACACAGTGGTCGTTAACGCATGGTAACGCATTCAAATCAGGTTTTTCTACGGACCTAATTTTTTTAGGACGAGGATAGCAAAGGAAGAACGAGGACGTTCCTGATATAAAAGTTAGCGTATAAAAGACCAGTAAATAATTTTGAGGCTACAATTTCAAAAATATCAATAAAATTAATTAAACATGAAATGATCCATAAAGCTTCATAAATTATATATCAACATGTTAGTTACATTTACAAATAATAAACAATGGACAATAAATTATTTAATAATGGGCAAAGAACATTACACTTCACTTACCGGTAGTAACATTGACATTGACCCTTAACAATGTGCATGTTTCAATGGAAAAACAATTACTGGAAATTAAAGTGCTGAAACACTATTTCAAAATCCGCAGTATATGTTCTATAACCTAAACCTACCTTGTGGGTCAACCTCTCTTGCAATTTTCAAAGCATCCGAGTTAGCAAGATCAGTGTTAGCTGGCGTGACAGCAAGGATCAAGCAGTTGGGTTTGGTGATGAACTGTAACAGCATGTCTCGTATCTGGTGTTCAATGTCCTGTGGTTGGTCACCCACTGCAATCTTGGTCATACCAGGAAGATCAATTAATGTCAAATTTAGGACTGGAAATAAACACATTGATTTAACACAACAGAGAAATAAGTATCTACAGAAGGTGTAATGTATATTTCAAGATAGAGCTCCACTTATTGGTTTATTTAACACATTAAGTTGTGCATTGCACCCTACTTTATTATTTTACTCTGTCTAATGGCAGACAATTTTACTTGTCAAAAGGAGAGTGCTGGCACACTGGACACTCAACACTTGCGGTAAACAAGGAAATTATTAAATTAACCCATTGAGCCGCAATGCGCCCCTGTGCGCTCTACTTATTTTTTATTTGTCTAACGTCAGATGATTTTACTCGTCAATGGGGAAGCTCTGCAGTTCAATGGGTTAACCAAAGAATCAGACAATGTAGGCTTGGGCGGTTTACCGTTTTTTTCGGTTTTATTTTCAATTAAAACCGTTTTTTCGGTTTAGCTTTTACAAAAACCGGAAAACCGTCATTAAGAAATTGTTTACTGTCAACGCCCGAAATCGATCCTAATTCTCAAAACACAACACTAATTAAACACAATTACATGACACTAGATATAAATTATATTCTTTTTCCGTAAAGTCGGTAAGAACTAAAGAGGTATAAATTTTCAAATGTGTTCTTGACCCTTTTATTTTAAAACTGAAGTCGTTTTAGGTTACCTTTATACAATTTTGCATTTTGTCATGTACTGTTCGTTTGCTTATGTCAAAAAAATACCACAATTCCTCCTCATTCAGTTGAAATACAAATTAAAGGGAAAAAAACGGTTTTAACGGTTTAGAATCAGATGGTTTTTCGGTTTTGATTTTAAGCGAAACCGCCCAAGCCTAAGACAATGTCCCTATAGTTAACCCAATGAGCCGTAATGTGCCTCACTGTGCCCTACTTATCTTTTTTACTTGTCTAACACCAGACAATTTTACTCGTCAATGGGGAAGCTCTGCAGCAACATTTCATTTTCAACATGCTCCACATGACTATGGAAATCATCGAAATAATGAACTTGAAAACATTCTTACCATGTGGGGAATGGACTCGGAGGTTGATAGGAATGTTGGATATTCCTTTATTACTGCCAGTAAGACGATCTGTTTCCTTGACAATTTCTCTATTTATCTCATTGAAATCTGAGAAAATTTTCCCTTTACTGTGGAGAAATTCACCGTATTCTAAATGGAAACGTTGCATATGAACATTAAGTATGATGATGATAATGATGTTAATGATAATGATGATAGATGAAATATGATATAATCTATGTAATTCCAAACCTGTCTTATCGGGAATCAGTTGCAAAATTAAAGGCCTCCTTGTAACAATACCAGATCCTCGAGGAAGAAAATCTCTATAGAATACCAACAAAGGGCTTAGAAATTATACTACAGCAGTAACGAATATTATGCACATACAGAACTTCACCAAAGTCATAAATTGCTTGTTGTTTATTGACTTCAGCTTTTGTGAATCAAAAACATATTGCTTTACAATTAAACCCGTAAATGGCAATGTGCCCTGATGTGCCCTACTTTAGTATTTTACTCTGTCTAACGCCAGATGATTTTACCCATCAAGTGGAGAATGCTGCCACTCAATGGGGTAACTAGTTATGTGCCACAATATGCCAACAACATTAATATAATTTTCTGACTGGAAAGTTTGGAAATTGAACATTCCAATATTTGAAAAAATTAATGGTAAATACATCAAAATGACGCACTCAGGAACTACGATACAAAAATTCCACACTGGTCTGATTGCAAGATGAAAATCTATGTAAGTGAGGGAAAAATTCTTTTGTATTAGCATGTCTTAGATTCATACGTTACTACAAGTACTGACTCAGTTTACATATAATACAAAATTATTGAAATTTATACTTAACATAAGAAATCTTATCATTCATACCCAAGGTACCTAATCTATTATCAATAACACCACTTATAAAGCTATTATCAATATCCCATAAATACCCAAATATACAAGATCAAAATACCACTTCAAAATAAACGATTCATAAAAGTACATGCAAACATGAGACAATAACAAAAACAACTTAAATTGTCTTAATAGTTTATCTATTATCACAATTACTGAACCATAATATGTATCACAATTGACAATAGCAAGATGTCAAACTTATTTTCGTACAATGACAAAATGTACCAAATTAATATGCCCAAAAGAGGAAGTCAAGTCAGTCAAGTCACAAAATATAGAATATTCTATTGCTTTAATCCAACTATTCACGCTTAAAACCCTTTCAAACCGAAACTCTACTGGTAACAGGAATACACTAGTAATTGTCTGAACCCCTCAAAACAAACCACAATCCACTAACCTTCCAACAAAGTTTTCTAAAACACTGCTTTTGCCAGCACTTTGGCTGCCAACGACTGCAATTTGTGGCAAATCTATCGTCGCTGTTTGACCAACTTGCGAAAAAGCGTCCATCAATTTGTTCATGATAGGAATAAGATCCTCCATTCCCTTGTTTCCAGCCATTTTCGAGCTTCAAAAGGCTGAAAACTGAAAGGGAAAATAGAGCAATAAAAACAAACAACAATTCAATAGACTTTCGGTATATAAAAATTCAAGATCAACAAAAGAGCAGCTTTGTGCGCATGACAGTATCAACAGTATTTCGTAATCCTTGCCGCTGATCTATAAGGACACCTGGATATACCACTATTTTCGGGCATGTTGTAAAAGACGGACTGGACCGGACTGGACTGGACCGGGAAAACGCGGACTGAGTCCGTGTTTTACAAATCGCGGACTGAATTTGTAAAATACTGACTGGACTGGACCGGGAAAACACGGACTGAGTCCGTGTTTTACAAATTCAGTCCGCGATTTGTAAAACACGGACTCAGTCCGCGTTTTCCCAGTCCAGTCCAGTCCGATCCAGTCCAGTCCGTCTTTTACAACATGCCCTATTTTAGCTTTCTGGTAAGCGAGTCTTATCCAATTTAAGTGCACGAAATATTTTCGTGACGACTAAACATCTATGTTGAATGTTTATGCCGAACATATTCAACGGCATAAACATCTAAGTTGAATGTTTATGCCAAACATATTCAACGGCATAAACATCTAAGTTGAATGTTTATGCCGAAGACAGTCAACGGCATAACCATCCAAGTTGAATGGTTATGCCGAAGACAGTCAACGAGTAACGACATAACCATCCAAGTTGAATGGCTATGCCGAAGACAGTCAACGGCATAACCATCCAAGTTGAATGGTTATGCCGAAGACAGTCAACAGCATAACCATCCAAGTTGAATGTTTATGCCGAAGACAGTCAACGCGGCATAACCTTCCAAGTTGAATGGTTATGCCGAAGACAGTCAACAGCATAACCATCCAAGTTGAATGTTTATGCCGAAGACAGTCAACGCGGCATAACCATCCAAGTTGAATGGTTATGCCGAAGACAGTCAACGACATAACCATCCAAGTTGAATGGCTATGCCGAAGACAGTCAACGGCATAACCATCCAAGTTGAATGGTTATGCCGAAGAGTCAACGGCATAACCATCCAAGTTGAATGGTTATGCCGAAAACAGTCAATGGTCAATCTGCAGTTATTAGAGTGACAAAATAATGTTAATTTTTTTTTAATATACAGTGCGTGGTTCGTTACTGCATGAATAAATATGCAAGCATTTGGCTTACTTCAGATCGTCCATTTAAAGCAACTCTCTCTTATAGTTGGAAGAAATTGAAAATATATAAAAAATAATTGAATGGTGTGTAATTTAACTTTATTGATCCAGTATTAGTGTCAACAGTTTTGAAAATGACCCCAGCCGGTTGTTCAATGGTGGGTTAGCTCTAACCCTGGGTTAAAACTTAATCTGCTGTTTTAGTTTGTGTATTTCTGCACGTCTGTTTATTTCAAAACTTCAGAGAAGTAATCTCCTATCGATCCAGACAAGATCTCTGAATAAATATTTCCAAATCTATAGACAAGCTGTCAGGAAGTTTGCTTTGAACTTTACGTTAATTAACCTGGGGTTAAACTAACCCAGCTTTGGACAACCGGCCCCAATTGGATAAGACTTCACTTCAAATTTATCCTTCGCCCAAGAGGCCCATTCCCATGAAACACGAGCGCCGAATCACAGAATAAGGTACACAGAAGGCCGACTTCTTCGTTTTTCCTCTGATTTTCCTATGGTTTTGGCGTAACCCTTAATTCGTCATCAAATGCTGACGCCATGGTCCTAGCCAGTGCGCGTTTGAGAGGCATTCACCCCCTGATAATATTCAAAATGGCGGATGTCCAGGGGGGAATGCCTCTCAAACGCGCACTGGCTAGGACCATGGCGTCAGCATTTTGATGATGAATCATGGCGTGGCAGCGGTTACTCGAGTCGACCTTCTGTGTACCTTATTCTGTGGCCGAATACTCCCTTTTAATAATTGCGTCACACATAGTTTTTGGTGTTGGAGGTTAGATATCGTTAGTAAATTACGCAAGGTGATTGGCTCACGATTCGTGAGAGCGAGGCTCCCAGGCTAAATGACGTAATTATCGAGGGTGTATTGCCGTTTGTCTTGATTTATGACAGCGGGCACCGAGGCCAAGCCTCATGGAACTCTCCGTGACGTAGTATCTGAAGATGTGTTGTGGAACTGAACTTGATCAAAGTTGCGGACGAAAAGACTGCAACCATCAATGGAAACAATCAAATATTCAGTTGGTAAAACACAACCCAATTTCTCAATAATCGTTTATTGGTTTTAAATAATTTCAAAAGCGAAATTTATAGTGTACACTATTTACAAGTATAAATAATTCTCTAGTTACGTTTCAAAATTGTGCGCATGAAACCATAGCTTGAAATCGAGGCTAAAATGGGACGTACAGTAAACGATTTTAGTCAACCGATTTATGGTTCAGATGCATGTTAATGAACGAGAAACATTTGGTAGTATGACCCGAGGGCTCATTATTCTCGCCACTCTATATTGACTTCGTTAAATACCATTCATCTAAACCATAAATCGCGAATCGTAAGATATGTGTCCGGCTTAACAATATTATTCTATGCAGCTTCGCACAAGCAGTTCCATGTCGTTAGAGAGGTTCAATTTTGATCCCACTACGCATCCTAATCGGATAGATTAAACGCATTTGATTAAACGATAGCTAATCGGATAGATTAAACGCATTTGATTGGTTAATGGTAGCGGAAGAAAAATTTAAATCTCTCGGTCGTCAGCCTCGATCTCGAACCATTGTCTGATGTTAATTTAAGCACATTCGGAAACTGACTAAACCACAGAGTAGAGACATACAGAGACGTAACTAGTGTACCCACTTTTTTGTGCGCATGCTCGGCAAGTTACTAGATGCATGCATCTGATTGGATGACGACCTGATGACGACTCACTTTAAACTTGCTGAGCACGCGCAGTTGATCATTTTTCGCCCGGCCGCCTGAAAAAAAGTGGTACATGATAACGTAATCTTCCGCAGTGTTTACAACGGTCAGTTACGTCTCTGTATGTCTTATCTACTCTGTGATTATACTGACCGGAATGGCGGAATGTAAACAAACAGCTAAAAATAGACCCAATTTGGAGATTTATAACTTTTCAGAAAATTGCTTGCAGACGAATTTTATTCCTGATTACTTAACTTTAGTAGCTATACTTTCAAATTACATTCCTTTTGAACTTCAGATAGGTGCCACTTTTGAGCTATTTTAAGTAAAATATGAGCAATTTTCAGCCTCTCGTCCCCATCTTGAAAACAGAGTTTCGCAAAACTATAAAAAAATCGTATTAAGCAAATAAAGTTGTTCAATCTCCATGTAAAAGAGATTATTAATGTTAATCTTGCATGCGAATAGTAACTGGAGCGGATAACCGCATCACAACGTTTTTAAAAAATCAGATGAATTCGTGTAAAATTCCCCTTCATTTCCGGTCTGAAAATATTCTCGCAAGGTCAAATTTCAACATGGCTATAACTCCTATAAAACAGAAAGTTGAAACGTTCTGAAAGAAGCTCGATTAAAATTGACAAAAGTCTAGTTCATATGCAAAATATGAGCTAAATCTATTTTCCCTTCCCCGAACTAGTGGGTGGATTTTACTGAGAGCCCTCTTAAGTGTCGCAAAACAACAGAAAGTACACATTTGCGATCGCAATTTGCAACGTCGTATCTTGCACTTATTTTGACAATTTCGACTGTTATTGAGACTTTTTAAATTGGATTTCATCCTAAATAGTGTATTCCTGACATGGAGTCAATTTTAAGCAAAGATTTGCGGGTTGATAGGAGATATTTTATTTCTGTGTGCTTTGACAATTGGCGAATTATATATCCATATATTTCAAGCAACATGAAACACTATTTCTCAATTTTGACCGATTCATTCGCATCGCTGGCATCGGTCTGGATCCGCCCCTAGAGGAACCTTGTCCTCAGTGTGAAGAACATTGTCCTCAGAGTGAGGAACCTTGTCCTCAGTGTGAGGAACCTCGTCCTCAGAGTGACGAACATTGTCCTCATAATGAGGAACCTTGTTCTCAGTGTGAGGAACTTTGTCCTCAGTGTGAGGCACATTGTCCCCAGAGTGAGGAACCTTGTCCTCACAGTGATGAACCTTGTCCTCAGAGTGAGAAACCTGCTTTCAGAGTGATGACACTTGTCCTCAGAGTGAGGAACCTTCTCCTAAGAGTGAGGAACCTTGTCCTCAGAGTGAGGAACCTCGTCCACAGTGTGAGGTACCTTGTCCTCAGAGTGAAGAACCTTGTCCTCAGAGTGAGGAACCTTGTCCTCAGAGTGAGGAACCTTGTCCTCAGAGTGAGGAACCTTGTCCTCAGAGTGAGGAACCTTGTCCTCAGAGTGAGCAACATTGTCCTCAGAGTGAGGAACCTTGTCCTCAGTGTGAGGACCCTTGTCCTCAGAGTGAGGAACCTTGTCCTCAGAGTGAGGAGCCTTGTCCTCAGAGTGAGGAGCCTTGTCCTCAGTGTGAGGAACGTTTTCCTCAGAGTGAGGAACCTTGTCCTCAGTGTGAAGAACCTTGTCCTCAGAGTGAGGAACCATGTCTTCAGAGTGAGGAACCTGACTTCAAAGTGAGGAACATTGTCCTCAGAGTGAGGAACCTTGTCCTCAGAGTGAGGAACCTTGTCCTCAGAGTGAGGAACCTTGTCTTCAGTGTGAGGAACCTTGTCCTCAGAGTGAGGAAACTTGTCCTCAGAACGAGGAAACTTGTCCTCAGTGTGAAGAACCTTCCTTCAGAGTGCGGAACCTTGTCCTCAGAGTAAGGAACCTTGTCTTCAGAGTGAAGAACCTTGTCCTCAGTGTGAGGACCCTTGTCCTCCGAGTGAGGAGCCTTGTCCTCAGTGTGAGGAACCTTTTCCTCAGCGTGAGGAACCTTGTCCTCAGAATGACGAACCTAGTTCGCAGAGTCAGGAACCTTGTCCTCAGTGTGAGGAACCTTGTCCTCAGTGTGAGGAACCTTGTCCTCAGGGTGAAGAGCCTTGTCCTCAGAGTAAGGAACCTTGTCCTCAGAGTGAGGAACCTTGTCCTCAGAGTGAGGAACCTTGTTCTCAGAGTGATGAACCTTGTCATCAGAGTGAGGAACCTTGTCCACAAAGTGACGAACCTTGTTCTCAGAGTGAGAACCTTGTCCACAGTGCGAAGCACCTTCTTCTCAGAGCAAGGAACCTTGTCCTCAGAGTGACGAACCTTGTTCTCAGAGTGAGGAACCTTGTCCTCAGTGTGAGCAACCTTGTCCTCAGCGTGAACAACCTTGTCCTCAGAGTGAGGAACCTTGTTCTCAGAGTGAGGAACCTTGTCCACAGTATGAAGCAGCTTCTCCTCAGAGCAAGTAGCCTTGTCCTCACAGTGAGGAACCTTCTTCTCAGAGTGAGGAACCTTGTCCTCAGCTTGAGGAACCTTGTCCTCAGTATGAAGAACCTTGTCCTCAGAGTGAGGAACCTTGTCCTCAGATTGAGGAACATTGTTCTCATAGTGAGGAAACTTGTGCTAAGTGTGAGGAACCTTGTCCTCAATGTGGAGAAGCTTGACCTCAGAGTGGAGAAACTTGTCCTCAGAGTGAGGAACCTTTTCCTCAGAGTGAGGAACCTTGTCCTCAAAGTGAGGAACCTTGTTCTCAGGGAGTGGAACCTTGTCCTCAGTGTGAGGAACCTTGTCCTCTGTGTGAGGAACCTTGTCCTCAGAGTGAGAAACCTTGTCTCCAGAGTCAGGACCCTTGTCCTCAGTGTGAGGAACCTTGTTCTCAGAGTGAGGGACCTTGTCCTCTGTGTGAGGAACCTTGTCCTCAGAGTGAGGAACCTTGTCCTCAGAGTGAGGAACCTTGTCCTCATAGTGAGAATCCTGTCCTCAGACTGAGGAACCTTGTTCTCAGAGTGAAGAAACTTGTCCTCAGTGTGTGGAACCCTGACTCAGTGTGAAGGACCTTGTCCGCAGAGTGAGGAACCTTGTTCTCAGAGTGATGAACCTTGTCATCAGAGTGAGGAACCTTGTCCACAAAGTGACGAACCTTGTTCTCAGAGTGAGGAACCTTGTCCACAGTGTGAAGCACCTTCTCAGAGCAAGGAACCTTGTCCTCAGAGTGACGAACCTTGTTCTTAGAGTGAGGAACCTTGTCCTCAGTGTGAGCAACCTTGTCCTCAGCGTGAACAACCTTGTCCTCAGAGTGAGGAACCTTGTTCTCAGAGTGATGAAAATTTTCCTCAGTGTGAAGAACCTTGTCCTCAGAGTGACGAACCTTGTCCTTAGAGTGAGAAACCTTCTCTTCCGGGTGAGGAACCTTGTCTTCAGTGTGAGGAACCTTGTTCTCAGAGTGAGGCACCTTGTTCACAGGGTGAGGAACCTTTTCCTCAGTGTGAAGAACCTTGTCCTCAGAGTGACGAACCTTGTCCTCAGAGTGAGAAACCTTCTCTTCCGGGTGAGGAACCTTGTCTTCAGTGTGAGGAACCTTGTTCTCAGAGTGAGGAACCTTGTTGTCAGATTGAGTAACCTTGTCCTCAGTCTGAGGAAATTTGTCTTCAGTGTGAAGGACCTTGTCCGCAGAATGAGGAACCTTGTCTTCAGAGTGAGGAACCTTGTCTTCAGTCTTAGGAACCTTGTTTTCAGAGTGAGGAACCTTGTTCTCAGTGTGAGGAACCTTGTGCTCAGTGTGAGCAACCTTGTCCTCAGTGTGAAAAACCTGGTCCTCAGAGTGAGGAACTTTGTCTTCAGAGTGAGGAACCTTGTCCTCAGTGTGAGGAACCTTGTTCTCAGACTGAGGAACCTTGTCCTCAGAGTGAGGAACCTTGTCCTCAGGGTGAGGAACCTTGTCCACAGAATGAGGAGCCTTGTCCTCAGAGTGAGGAATCTTGTCCTTAGGGTATGGAAACTTGTCCTCAGAGTGAGGAACTTTGTCCTCAGAGTGAGGAACCTTGTCCTTACAGTGTGGTACATGCCTTCAGAGTGATTAACATTGTCGTCAGAATCAGGAACCTTGTCCTTAGTGTGAGGAACCTGCCTTTACACGGAAGAACCTTGTCTTCCGAGTGAGGAACCTTGTCCTGAGTGTGAGGAGCCTATGTCCTGAGAGTGTCGAACCTTGTCCTCAGAGTGAGGAACCATGTCCTCAGAGTGAGGAACCTTGTCCTCAGAGTAAGAAACCTTTTCCTCAGATTGAGGAACCTTCTCCTTAGAGTGAGGTACCTGCCTTCAGAGCGAGCATCCTTGTCCTCAGAGTGAGGAACTTTGTCCTCAGAGTGAGGAACCTTGTCCTCAGAGTGAGTAACTTTGTCCTCAGCTTGAGGAACCTTGTCCTCAGAGTGAGGAACCTTGTTCTCAGAGTGAGGAACCTTCTCCTCAGAGTGAGGAACCTTTTCCTCGGAGTAAGAAACCTTCTCCTCAGGGTGACGAACCTTGTCCTCAGAGTGAAGAACCTGCTTTCAGAGTGAGGAACCTTGTCCACGGAGTGAGGACCTTGTCCTCAGAGAGAGAGAGGACCTTGTCGTCAGAGTGAGGAACCTTGTCCTCAGAGTGAGGAACCTTTTCCGCAGTGTGAGGAACCTTGTCCTCAGAGTGAGGAACCTTGTCCTCAGAAAGAGAAACCTTGTCCTCAGAGTGAGGAACGTGCCTTCAGAGTGAGGAACCTGGTCCTCAGAATGAGGAACCTTGTCCTCAGAATGAGGAACCTTGTCCTCGGAGTGACGAACCTTGTCCTCAGAGTGAGAAACCTTGTAATCAGGGTGAGGAACCTTGTCCTCAGAGTGAGGAACCTTGTTCTCAGAGTGAGGAAGGACAAGGTTCCTCACTCTGAGGAAAAGGTTCCTCACTCTGATGACTAGTTTCCGCACTCTGAGGACAAGGTTTCTCACTCTGAAGGAAGGTTCCTCACTCTGAGGACAAGGTTCCTCGCTCTGAGGACAAGGTTCTCACTCTGAGGAGAAGGTTCCTCACTCTGAGGGCAAGGTTCCTCACTCTGAGGACAAGGTGTCTCACTCTGAGGACAAGGTTCGTCACTCTGAGGACAAGGTTCCTCATTCTGAAGGCAGGTTCCTCACTCTGAGGACAAGGTTTTTCTTTCTGAGGACAAAGTTCCTTACTCTGAGGACAAGGTTCCTCACACTGCCGACAAGGTTCCTCACTCTGAGGACAAGGTTCCTCACTCTGAGGACAAGTTTCCTCTCTCTCTGAGGACAAGGTCCTCACTATGAGGACAAGGTTCCTCACTCTGAAAGCAGGTTCTTAACTCTGAGGACAATGTTCGTCACACTGAGGAGAAGGTTTCTTACTCCGAAGAAAAGGCTCGTCACTCTGAGGACAAGGTTCCTCACTCTGAGCAGAAGGTTCCTCACTTTGAGTACAAGGTTCCTCACTATGAGGATGAAGTTCCTCACTCTGAGAACAATGTTCCACACTCTGAGGCAAGATTGCTCACTCTGAGGACAAGGTTGCTCACTCTGAGGATAACGTTCCTCACTCTGATGACTAGGTTCCGCACTCTGAGGACAAGGTTTCTCACTCTGAAGGCAGGTTCCTCACTTTGAGGACAAGGTTCCTCATTCTGACGACAAGCTTCCTCACTCTCAGGACAAGGTTCTCTCTCTGAGAAGAAGGTTCCTCAGTGTTCTAAGAGTGAGGAACCTTGTCCTCAGTGTGAAGCACTTTGTCCTCAGAGTGAGGAACCTTGTCCTCAGACAGACGAACATTGTTTTCAGAGTGAGGAACCTTGTCCTCAGTGTGAGGAACCTTGTCCTCAGTGTGAAGAACCTTGTCTTCAGGGTGAGGAACCTTGTCCTCAGTGTGAGGACCTTTGTATTCAGAGTAAGGAACCTTGTCCTCAGAGTGAAGAATCTTGTCCTCAGGGTGAGGAACCTTGTCCTCAGAGTGAGGAACCTTGTCCTCAGAATGAGGAGCCTTGTCCTCAGAGTGAGGAATCTTGTCCTTAGAGTGTGGAAACTTGTCCTCAGAGTGAGGAACTTTGTCCTCAGAGTGAGGAACCTTGTCCTTAGAGTGTGGTACATGCCTTCAGAGTGATGAACATTGTCGTCAGAATGAGGAACCTTGTCCTTAGTGTGAGGAACCTGCCTTTACACGGAAGAACCTTGTCTTCCGAGTGAGGAACCTTGTCGTGAGTGTGAGGAGCCTATGTCCTGGGAGTGTCGAACCTTGTCCTCAGAGTGAGGAACCTTGTCCTCAGAGTAAGAAACCTTGTCCTCAGATTGAGGAACCTTCTCCTTAGAGTGAGGTACCTGCCTTCAGAGCGAGCATCCTTGTCCTCAGAGTTAGGAACTTTGTCCTCAGAGTGAGGAACCTTGTCCTCAGAGTGAGTAACTTTGTCCTCAGCTTGAGGAACCTTGTCCTCAGAGTGAGGAACCTTGTTCTCAGAGTGAGGAACCTTCTCCTCAGAGTGAGGAACCTTTTCCTCTGAGTAAGAAACCTTCTCCTCAGGGTGACGAACCTTGTCCTCAGAGTAAAGAACATGCTTTCAGAGTGAGGAACCTTGTCCACGGAGTGAGGACCTTGTCCTCAGAGAGAGAGAGGACCTTGTCGTCAGAGTGAGGAACCTTGTACTCAGAGTGAGGAACCTTTTCCGCAGTGTGAGGAACCTTGTCCTCAGAGTGAGGAACCTTGTCCTCAGAAAGAGGAACCTTGTCCTCAGAGTGAGGAACGTGCCTTCAGAGTGAGGAAACTGGTCCTCAGAATGAGGAACCTTGTCCTCAGAATGAGGAACCTTGTCCTCGGAGTGACGAACCTTGTCCTCAGAGTGACAAACCTTGTAATCAGGGTGAGGAACCTTGTCCTCAGAGTGAGGAACCTTGTCCTCAGAGTGGGGAAACTTGTCCTCAGAGTGAGGAACCTTGTCCTCAGAGTGAGAAACCTTGTCACTAGAGTGAGGAACCTTGTCCTCAGAGTGAGGAAGATTGCCCTCAGAGAGAGGAACCTTGCCCTCAGAGAGAGGAACCTTGTCCTCAGAGTGAGGAACCTTGTCCTCAGAGTAACGAAACTTGTTCTCAGAGTGAGGAACCTTTTCGTTAGTTTGAGGAACCTTGTCGTCAGAGTGAAAAACCTTGTCCTCGGAGTGACGAACCTTGTCCTCAGAGTGAGAAACCTTGTAATCAGAGTGAGGAACCTTGTCCTCCGAGTGAGGAACCTTGTCCTCAGAGTGGGGAACCTTGTCCTCAGAGTGAGGAACCTTGTGCTCAGAGTGAGAAACCTTGTCACTAGAGTGAGGAACCTTGTCCTCAGAGTGAGGAACCTTGCCCTCAGAGAAAGGAACCTTGCCCTCAGAGAGAAGAACCTTGTCCTCAGAATGAGGAACCTTGTCCTCGGAGTGACGAACCTTGTCCTCAGAGTGAGAAACTTGTAATCAGGGTGAGGAACCTTGTCCACAGAGTGAGGAACCTTGTCCTCAGAGTGGGGAACCTTGTCCTCAGAGTGAGAAACCTTGTCCTCAGAGTGAGGAACCTTGCCTTCAGAGAGAGGAACCTCGCCCTCAGAGAGAGGGACCTTGTCCTCAGAGTGAGGAACCTTGTCCTCAGAGTAACGAAACTTGTTTGTCAGAGTGAGGAACCTTTTCGTCGGTGTGAGGAACCTGGCCCTCAGATTGAGGAACCTTGTCCTCAGAGTGAAGAACCTGCTTTCAGAGTGAGGAACCTTGTTCACTGAGTGAGGACCTTGTCCTCAGAGAGAGAGGAGCCATGTCGTCAGAGTGAGGAATCTTGTCCTCAGGGTGAGGAACCTTGTCCGCAGTGTGAGGAACCTTGTTCTCAGAGTGAGGAACCTTGTCCTCAGAAAAGGAAACCTTGTCCTCAGAGTGAGGAACCTGCCTTCAGAGTGAGGAACCTGGTCCTCAGAGTGAGGAACCTTATCCTCAGAATGAGGAACCTTGTCCTCGGAGTGACGAACCTTGTCCTCAGAGTGAGAAAGCTTGTAATCAGGGTGAGGAACCTTGTCCCCAGAGTGAGGAACCTTGTCCTCAGATTGGGGAACCTTGTCCTCAGAGTGAGGAACCTTGTCCTCAGAGTGAGAAACCTTGTCACTAGAGTGAGGAACCTTGTCCTCAGAGTGAGGAACCTTGCCCTCAGAGAGAGGAACCTTGCCCTCAGAGAGAGGAACCTTGTCCTCAGAGAGAGGAACCTTGTCCTCAGAGTAACGAAACTTGTTCTCAGAGTGAGGAACCTTTTCGTCAGTGTGAGGAACCTTGTCCTCAGAGTGAAGAACCTTGTCCTCAGAATGAGAAACCTTGTCACTAGAGTGAGGAACCTTGTCCTCAGAGTGAGGAACCTTGTCCTCAGAGTAACGAACTTGTTCTCAGAGTGAGGAACCTTTTCGTCGGTGTGAGGAACCTGGCCCTCAGATTGAGGAACCTAGTCGTCAAAATGAGGAACCTTGTCCTCGGAGTGACGAACCTTGTCCTCAGAGTGAGAAACCTTGTAATGAGAGTGAGGAACCTTGTCCTCAGAATGAGGAACCCTGTCTTCAGTGTGAGGAGCCTTGTTCTCAGAGTGAGGAACCTTGTCCTCAGAGTGAGAAACCTTGTCACTAGAGGACAAGGTTCCTCACTCTGAGGACAAGGTTCCTCAAGCTGAGGACAAAGTTACTCACTCTGAGGACAAGGTTCCTCACTCTGAGGACAAGGTTCCTCACTGTGAGGACAAGGTTGCTCGCTCTGATGGCAGGTTCCGCACTCTAAGGACAAGGTTCCTCACTCTGAGGGCAAGGTTTCTTACTCTGAGGACAAGGTTCCTCACTCTGAGGACATGGTTCCTCACTCTGAGGACAAGGTTCGACACTCTCAGGACTAGGCTCCTCACTCTCAGGACGAGGCTCTCCCTCCTTCGTGATCGGACGTGTTATTTTAACTCCGCTATTTCGA
>CACRXK020001781.1:0-28402 GCA_902702795.2 Paramuricea clavata
CGGGTGACTGGAAGTTTCCCGAACTCACCTCGCTTCGCTCGGTAAGTTCGGGAAACTTCCAGCCACCCTCGGTGCGTCCAATCCCGGACTCACCTCCCTGCAAGTACGTTTGTTATAAAGTCCATATCAGGATGTGTTTGCTCCCAGTTGTTGTAGCGAGTCTGGAACAAGTTGTTTTCACTTTGACACGGTTGGTGATGGTAACAGACTTGCTACAAGTTGTTCCAACAAGACTAATACAGGCTGTTTGCAAGAAGTTGCTACGAGCTTGTTGTCATCAACTTACTTACCTAGTTACGCGCAGACGATATCAGACTTGTTGGGAGTACTTGGGACAACTTGTTGCGAATCTGTTGACCTCATCAACCTTGTTAAAAGATGATAACAACTTGTTCCACACTTGTCAATAACTGGGAACAAGCAGTGGGATCACATCTTATTGACAAGCTGGGAGATGTTTACGCGTTTTAATAGGGCGCAAGTTTTCTCCGGTTACTTCGGTAAAAAACTTTATAATCTAATCCAATGAAGTTAGCTTGACAGTGAGGTTAGTCTCTCTCGAGACCGCTCTTGAATTACAGTTTTATCTTTTGTACAGCAATTGTATATTTCAACTCATTTTTAGATCGAGTTAAAAGATTATAAGTTTTCATCAAAGTTCAAGAAAGCATGTAGGCCGGACGTTCAAACTCATTGCCCAAAAGCTAAATCCAAGTAAGTATATAGCTTAGTAAGACTGCTCGTCATGCATCACAAATGAAAATATATTTGTATAGGTAATCATGCGATTGCGAGTACAATTAGGGATTAATAGTGCGAGTGATGTTTGGAAATTTTGCCAAAATTGGAGTACTATTAATCCCTAAATGTACGAGCAACATCGCATGATTACTTGTTTATTATTAGCATGACAAAAGTGGATGCTTCTCAATGTCAACATCATATTCTCTCGCCAATGCCCACTCCAGCCAGAGTTTCAACCAAAATTTGGTGCTTTTGTTCGTATTTTCATTTAGTTTTTTTGTTAAAGCAAAATTTGGTGCTTTTGTTCGTATTTTCATCTAGTTCTTCTGGGGCAATTTTATTTCACATTTGTGTTCAAAATACTTTCCGCTATTTCGTTTGTTTTGGGAAAATCATTAATGTACTGCAGTACAATTAGTCATTCCGAAGTTGACGAGTGGACTGGGGACGAGTGTTAAAAAAGTGCCCAAATTAAGAAATGAACCAAATCACTGAAAAGACCACCTCAAAATTAGTAAGTATACAAAGTTTGAAGACGTTTACATGAATACCCTTCGACCACAACATATGGAAAGCGTGCTTTTTCTCATGCTGCCCCGGAACTTTGGAACTCTTTGCCAGAATACATTAAATCCGCTGAGTCTATTTTAGAATTTAAATCTTTTTTGAAGACTTATTTGTTTAAGGAGGCATATGCTTGCTAACATTATAGCTAATATATTATATACGAAAATACTTTGTTCCACTAAATCTATTTTATCTGTAATATAAGTTTAAATTTTAACTAATATATAATGTAAATATAAACTATTTCAGTAAATTTAAATAGTTTTAAGCCATTGTAAGCGCATTGAGATTTTTAAATGCGCATAAGAACATTATTATTATTATTATTATATTAATAAGCTTTCGAAAATTGTGAAATTACTGATTAAAAGATTGTTTTTGGGACGCGCGTCCCAAAAACAAGAAATTACAATACATTTCATAGTAAATATCACGATTTTCGAAAGCTTATTATTCGAAGGATATTCATGTAAACGTCTTCAAACTTTGTACACTTACTAATTTTGAGGTGGTCTTTTTAGTGATTTGGTTCATTTCTTAATTTGGGCACTTTTTAACACTCGTCCCCAGTCCACTCATCAACTTCGGAATGGCTAATTAATGAAATAATTGTGCTCCTCTCAACCAATCAGCATTCAGTAATTTTGTCGTGCTAATAATAAAAACTATAAAACGGAATCGCAAGTTCAATTCCTACCAGAGGTCCTATACTGCATGTACGGTGCAATTTTTCTTGCAACTTGCAATGCAATTCTACTCTTGAGAGATATTAATTAGTGAAATCAGTGAAGAATTTTCGATATGTTGAGAAAACATCAGCGGAGTGTAATGAAGACTCGTATTTGGCAATTTTACATCTCTCAAGAGTAGAATTGCATTGCAAGTTGCAAGAAAAATTGCGCCGTGTAACATGGCCTTTAGGTCTTAAAAATGTATAAGATTTACGCTCGAAACTTCTATCTGTAAAACTTTCCAACATTTGTTTCATATACATTGTGCAGGGCTCGAAATAGCGGGCTGCCAATGGCCAAAAGCATGCAGGCCATATTTTAGAAATGGTAGGCAAAAACAAATTTGAACTGCCAAGTAAAAAAAATGGCAGGGGAAATTCAATAGATATATTTCATTTCCTTTGCTTAACACAACTCATATATACTATATCATTTGACTAATTACGTTTATATTTGAAATGTAAATCCAAGTTTACTGTAGTAAGTTTAAAAATAATAAAAATACATGTCATGAAAACATTGATTTTTACAATATGACTGCCATTTTGGCAATTCAATGAATAGAAAGTTTTCTATCTTTTTCTATCTAATAAAAATGACAGGCTAAAATTTATTTCACCTGCCAAAACATTTTCGACTGGCAGGTAGGCTGTTGCGGTATATCGATATACCGATAATTATCGTTTTTTTATAAATACCGATTACTCTATATTGAAATTTTCGATATATCGGAATATCGTTATTTTTCGGTATTATCGATATCACGTTTACGTTTGTATATTTAAACGTCATATTAAAGCTTTTCAAGTGCTGATTGGAGTTATTTCAGAAGGACAAAGACGATCAATGTGCTAAAATCCGTAAATTAAGGTTAGAGCGAGAGCTAAAACGACAAACACGTCACTTTGTTTTTTACGTTGGTGTTGCAAGGTGCATAATATGTTACAGTTTATTTCGCTTGTCAAAAAGTGAACTTTTAGAACGTAAACAATGGTGGATTACAGTTTTAGAAAAAGCAAAACTGACTAACCTTATTGGATATTGTTTATCTGCATGGTGAGATAGGACAATCTTTGTTTCAAATTCGCAGTTGAATAACATGTTTTGAAACAAATTTCCCGGTCAGAAATATCACACATGGTTTATCCAGTGCGGTAATCAATGTTATGCATTTTCAATTTCTAAAGCGGACATTTCACAGGCTACTGATCACTGACCTCACACTTCATTGAAAATATCGCGCACGCGATGAGTCAAAGCTGTTATATCGTGGCTGTTTGGCATCATTTGAAAACAGAAAATTTTGCATTAATTAAGCAAATTTTGCATAAAATTAAGCAAAATGCAATCGCGAAAAAATACCGATATATCGGTATTATCGGTATTTTTTTCCGGTATCGGTTTTCGGTTTTTTTCAATTACCGCAACAGCCTACTGGCAGGCCATATTTTTTTCTCTGCTTCGAGCCCTGACATTGTGTTTTATCCATTTCAGGCCTGAAGTTATTGAGTGTTTGAGTGGGGAGGTTCGTAAAGCTATTTTTGGTGAGAAAGATCATAAAATCTCGGAGGAATGTCGGGCTCAATTACATGTTGAAAAAATTCGTCAGGTATGAGGCCCAGTATATGCTAGCCTTTGTAACTCGGGTTGGGTTGCTCGGTGGGCTATTAGACGATTTTAGGACGGCAACGCGACGACGACGACCAAAACAAACTCCTTCAAATAAATGGTAGTAAAGATAATTCGTCGTATATTATCAATCGTATGAATTTAATACAGTCTTAGAAGTTGAAGATAAGGGTTTTATGGTTGGGAAAAGTTCTCCTGAACCCAGTTTGAAGTTACACTTGTTGCGGCTCCAAATGCAGCCGTTGTAACAAGACCTGAAAATCTATGATTTGGCGTTGGAAATGGAGCGAGGATAATGTCTAAATTATTCATATATTGTAATTATTCAATTCTTTTCAATGATTTATTGTATTGGTAGCCGTTGCCATCGCATTGCCGTCCTAAATCGTAAAGCTTCGCGGATACATGAGCAATATTTTTGCTGCGATGGTTACGCAATGGGTGATAACAGCATTGCGTTGCCGTCGCACAAGGTGGCTACACCTGTAATATTTCACCTGCAATATATGTCTTCATAACGCTTTTCATTGGCTGGTCAAGAAACGTGTCATTCATCAACCTTGACCTTCCTTGACCACACCTCCCAATTTTCGGCAATCATTGCCGAAAATCAAATTATTTGAAATTTCGGCAACGATTGCGCGCAGCTTTGCGTTGCCGTCGCAGAGCACGATACACAAGCAATTTCTTTCTCACGACGGCAATGCAACGATTTTACCACCATTGCGTCGCCATCGCCAGAAAAGTATTGCCCGTGTATCCGTAGCTCAAGGTCTCTATTGGTAGCTTTCAGCAAACGTCGCAGGCCAACACATGTTGTGGTCAACTAGATATTGACAGGAGTAAGTTATAGTGATGTTTTTCAACTCATGTATAGGCTGAAGATATACAGTTTGATCCAAAGTTATATGATGCCTGTTCAAAAGATGTGGAAAAACTCTGTCTTCACGTGCATAAAGATGGTCCGGCTGCGGTAAGTGTGTTGTGAATAACCTTTAATTTTTACTGCGATTTTAGATGCGATCTTCTTCTGATGGATGTGAACGAGTGGATGAGTTATGAATGTTCAAATGAGGATACACATACTCAGAACATCCATAACTTATCTACTCGTTCACATCCATCAGGAGAAGAAAGTCGCGCCTAAAAACGCAGTAAAAATTTGTAAGTGTAAACGGGCCTTTATACTTATAACAATTATTCGCCGAAGGCGAGGTGATTATCGGGTAATATTCGCCGAGACGAAGTCGAGGTGAATATTCCCCGATAATCACCGAGCCTGAGGCGAATAATTGTTTTAGTATTTTTGTGTTTTTTGGGACTGAATTTATTTTAATTTCGCTTATTTCTTTATCAGTATAACGTCCACAAAACGGCTAGCCGCTGTAGGTGAATATAACAGCTTAATACGTCAAATTTGACCAATCAACTTGTAGGATTTGTTATGTTCACTTGTGCAAAAATACTAAAACCAAATATTCCTGGTTAGCAGCAAACACACCATGACTACATCGAGGAGCACGCACCGAGATATGGTTAGCGCATGCTGCACCTTAACGCTGAGTTAAGTCTGCTATTCAAAGTCGATGGTAGGGGGATTGATACAGTACAGAGCAGGGGCTCTGGCTTGACGTACTTGAAAACTCATGTAAGTCGATTTGTTCATTTTGTTGTTGGTTTTCTCTTGTGCTTTGAAGTTTTTATCCGGGTATTCCGGTTTTCTTCCCTCACCAAAACTTGTAATCCTTTCACCTTAGCTGTTCTCCGTGATTATACGTGACTATAGTTGCGCAATAGGCGATCTATGTAAAGGTTGGTTTTCATTGCTTTTGGGGACAATCGCGATTTCTACTCTGCGATCGTCGGCAAGCATCGTGGGCAGGCGATTGTCCTTATTTTACGCGATGTTCGTTATTTTCATGATTCGGTGAGAATTCTAAGCGGTTAGATGATTTGTTTTATTGTCATGCAGAATGTCTACGATTGTCGCAACAAAACAATTTTTTATTTATCACGACTGCCTGCGACAGTTATCGCTAATTGTGCTTGAACAACCAGCCCAGAGTCATAATATGGTAACTTTATAACCTTTTTTCCTTTTAGGTGTTGGAATGTCTAAAAAAATCTGAAGGTGATTTGTCCGATGGCTGTTCCAAGATGATCTTTGAGAGAGAGGTATAGACCAGTGACCTCTATATGTATATCTGGCGTAAGACATCACGTGCGGAAAGTGAAGCAAAAGATGGCAGAAATTGACGTCCAGTGCCCAGTCCCTTATAGTAGTTCTTGCTGCCGGGTTAATTTTTTTTGAAAAATTTATTGGTTAAATATTAAATGTACAAATACAAAATCATGAAACATTAACCAATCGGGAAAGCACGTTAATCATGAAAAAAATCATGAAACATTAACCAATGTTAACCCGTGCGAGGCGCCTTCCCGTTAAGATAAACTATATGTAGTAACAAATCTAAAAATTATGATATAAAAGTAAATATAACTATATGCCTAGTTCAATGTCAGAGACGGTCATGAGACAGTGTCCATGTGCACGGCATACAGGTTTTTCTTCAGGATTTTCTCTTGGGTCCGTTTTTGCAGAGAATATTGAGTTTAGCTGAACAACTGGGGTGGCAGCATCCCCCCCCCCCCTACCGGGGGACTGACACTTGTACTCAATAAATGTAGTTGAGACAGAATGTGTTAAAGCAGGGGCACTGAGGGACACTATAGACTGGTTAAAGATGGCGATTGCATAGTTTTTCTTGTGTTGTGAGATGAGTTCCAGCCATTTTTTCTTATAACTGTCGGGTTTCCAACTGAAAACTAATTTCCACACGTCACGAATTTAACTCAAACAACCTCATTTTTACTGCATTGAAACTTTGGTGAGAAGATTGAGTTTCAAAACTCAATTCAAGATTGAGTTTTTGGGGCCGTTTAACGGCCCTAAAAAATTCCTGAAAAAACCCTGGGCCGCATATCGATGTCGAAGTGTGTGTCAAACAGTGTTAGATATCTTTGCTTGATTGTAGCTGTTTAAACCAAGAGATGCTGGAAAAACCCTGTGCAGAAGCTGTTTTGCAATAATACAATGTTTTTTTTAATTCAATTATTTTGGAAATAATACAACTATACAATGCCTCGCCCGCGCGCAGGCAGGCAGGCAACCATAACATTGGGCTGCCTATGATATTACTTGATCATAATCTATGATTACCTTGAATATGATCTTCGGTTTCTGCCTGCAATCATTTTTTGCCCGCTTGCTGCAGGCCCGCAAGGGAGAAATTAGGAGATGCCTGCGAAGGAATCTAAATCTCGTGTCCAGTCTATTGATGAGTAAAACGTTTGTGAATATGTTATTTAGAAAGAAGAAGTGGGCGATGCTGAACTGGATGTCCGACTGTTCAAAATGTGTAAACCAATGATCAAGGTACAGTGCATAATCATTATACACTTGTCGACGATTATCCCAGGACTGCTATTCCAAACCCTTCTACAATTAATTATATCGAGTATAAATGCCTCAAAATTCTGCTTTTCCACGGTCTATATAGCTCTGTTTCCATCACATGCTTAGTCCTAGCTTTGACGTCCTTTTTCTTACGTTCATTGACTGATTTTAATTAACCCCCCCCCCCCCAGGTATATTGGTATTTATATACCTGTTTAAGAACCAGGTATATTGGTTTTTAGACAATCTTACTTTTGGACTTTGGTACACAGTGTATTTTATTGTCGAAGTAAATTGAAATACGGGTATAAAGTATCCTACATTTACCCAAGATTACGCACTTTCAGGTATATCGATATTCTGGTAACCCCCTGGCTATAGGCCTGACTGATAGCGTCCCTGCACTTTGGGGCATCGAACAGAGAAAGGAAACTACAAGAGCCAGGTATAGAAGGAAGGAGCCAAATTGGGGCTCTCCTTTAGTTTTGGCACCCTCTCAAATTAAGTTTTTGTATTTATTTTAAGAAATTCTGTATGGATGTCCCACCAGACAAAATCCTTCATTGTCTGGAAAAGCATAAACGTGAAATGGTGAAAGAAGATGAGTATGTATCAGTCTCTATTCTCGTCCGTGAACTCAAAGAACGTACCCCCCCCCCCCTCCTTCCCTGAGTCAAGCTAGAATCGTTAATGAGTTTACTTATACTGGATAATTATATTACTAATTAGTTATAAATTAAGTAAGGACCATCTCTTTTAAAGGAGAAAACCTTCATTATTAAACCTTCATAGATTTTTTTATGATTTCTACACCGTTCTCCATAAAGTTTAAGTAAGAGCCATCCTCTGGAGATCAGTGTTACTATAGGAAGATACCTAAACTAAACTGTATTTAAAATATTCAGTGTTTGATTATCAGATTGGTGAATTATACCTTTCGATGCCTCCACATAAACATTCACCTCGTAATTTTCACGATTTTGTATTGTCTCATTAGATGCCGTACACTCGTGTTTACCCGACAGAAGAACGCTCTCAAAGGTATGGACTATATAATCATTCTACCTAGATACATGCAATAATCTTAATACTATGCTACTACAATAGTCAAATTTAGCAATTTTTGCCCCACTCATATTGTCAGCGGACATCTGACACAGAATTATCAACAATGCTTTCAATTTTTCAGTTGCTACTTCATATAAGGAACACATAATAGTTTGAGGTAATGGACGACTTGCGCTTTAGACTAAATTTTAATCTAAGTAAGAACAACGAAATCTATCACCACAGCTGGAAAGAGCGTCTTGGAATTAGTAATATTACAAAGTTTGGTTGCGAAATGTTGTAAAATACGGAAAATATAGCCCTTCAAAGTTGGCAAATTTGTATACTTTTGTATTACGTGCGTGAATTGGTAACTAAATTAGTTACCAATTTCCGCACGTAATAGAAATGTATACAAATTTGCCAACTTCGCAGGGCTATATTTTCCGTATTTTACAACATTTCGCAACCAAACTTTGCAGTTTTTCTAATTTTGGTAACTTCTTTCAGAAAATATCCTTTGTTATTCCCAGATTAGAAATTTTTCTAAAGCGTAAGTCGTCCATTAAAACTTGAAAATCCTTGAAAGTCCTTGAATTTGGGAACAAAAATTTAAGGCCTTGAAAGTCCTTGAGTTTATAAAGAAGGTCCTGAAATTGTTTGGCATTGAGAATTGGACATTTTGTAAATTAAGTTTGTTCATGTCTTACAAGGGCCAAAGCTGTTTGAAATTCATTAAAGTTGCCGTTTGAACAGTTTAACATAATTTCTGACTGATTTTTAATGCCTTCTTTTCAGCCTTTAGCCCTTGAAATTTCTGAAAGATGGTCTTGAAAGTCCTTGAATTTAACTCTTCCTGATCTATGTACGAACTTGCTGGGTTAGGGTTATGACTCACGTTTATGATTTATGATCACACATACCTTATAATTTGCTCAAACTGTTTTGTTGGTCTTACATGAAGTATTTTTCATCAGAAATGAGCCTGCTGTAGTGGGAGAAAATTTGCCGCATATGACCAACGTGTACGTTCTTATTATTCTAGATGTGGACCTTATGCCTGGGTTAGCGAAAGCGTGTCGTCGTGATATAATCAAGTTCTGTTATGATGCAACTAATAATGACCAAATAATTCCAAGTTTGAAGAAGAACATCGAGGTTCGTCAGATATGTCATAGCTTCAGGGATAAATCGAGCCAGATTTGGTATGGGGTGCCACCACCTTTGACCAAGTGCATAATCTCTAGAGGGGGAGTTAATAAGTGAAGCAGTGTCGAAGAGCCTAGCTGGTGATAAGGGTGGTAGGTTTGCATTTGAGAAGGAAATTTGCACTACCACCATTTTCACTGCATCACTCTAGTGTTTTCATCTGGGGTGATTTAGAGAGGATTTGTAATACTTTGCGTTTATTTACTTTAACCGGAGTAACGAAACCTGATATGCCGTTAACTTATGATATTATTTTGCATAGGAACTCTCTGGAGACTGTCAAGAATTTATTGTGGATTTGGTGAAAGAAGCAGCATTAGATTATCGTTTAAACCCATCACTCGCCAAAGAATGTAGCGACGAGGTACCTTTCATTTCGTACTAAACAAACTTTCTTTCTACTGGATAGCTCTATCAGTTCTAAACTGTCCAGTAACAGTCATCCCTTCTAGGCCAGCATTACTACAGCAGGAAACCTAAACTTGACTAACTTTATTTATTCTGAATCAGTCCTAAAATGTTCGTTCTAGAGGCCAAGCAAGAGCTACCACTTATTAAACCAGGGTTACTACAGGAAGAAACCTAAATTTAACTATGTTCCAGACGAACAGTGAGAGCCTCAGCCATCGTCTATTGGTCCAGTGTTTCCAACAAGAGGAAACCTAAACTAAACTGTGTTTATTTATTTAGTTTTTATTTAGTTATTTATTTATACTGGATAGGTCTATCAGTTCTAAACTCGGTTTTTTAGATTGATACACTTTGTCCTGATGTTCATCCTGGACATGGCGAAGTGATGGAATGCTTAAAAGAACACTACAAAAAAATTGACAACGCCAAATGTCGAGCTGTAAGTACTGTCCGTAAGGAGTATTATCTCTGCTAACATCCTGACAAAGAGCGTAAGGGAAGATTTTCACTTACAGAGAAATATTTCGCTTGGTTTCTTTTGAATTGTGAGTAAATGAGTTCTATAATAAGTTCTTTGTATGATTGCATGGCGATAAAACATATAATACCTTCTTTTTGTGGAAAGACCACGTAAATTTATTACTGCAAAGCTATATACGGATCGAAAGCTTTGCAGTAATACATTTACGTGGTGTTTCCACAAACAAAAGGTATTATAAATCAATTCTACTTGACCACTCACAATGGACCTTTCCCCTTATAACTAAAATTTCGATCTAGACAAAAATTTCATCACAGCTTAAAAGAGCATCACAAAATTAGTAATATTCCAAAGTTTTGTTGCAAAATCTTGTAAAATGCGGATAATATAGCCTTGCGAAGTTTGCCGTTTTTCAGTCATTTTGTATTACAAACGGGAAATTGACATCCGATTCGGGTGTTGGGGCTGCAATTTCCCGTTTGTAATGCAAAATGACTGAAAATTGCAAACTTTGCAAGGCTCTATTTTCCTCATTTTACAACATTTCGCAACGAAACTTTGGAATATTACTAATTTGGTAATGCTCTTTCAAGCTGTGATGAAATATTTGTCTTGATTTGCCTAGATCAAAATTTTGGTTATAAGGGGAAAGGTCTATTCAAAAGAAATTGAGCGGAAAATATTCTTGCAAGGGGAAATCCAGCTTAAGAAAAGTCTATTGTCTGGATTTTGTGTGACTATGTTTCTCATGCATGGTTTTTTTGCAATACAGGAATTCAAAGAAGTACTTTTTGAAGAGCGTACTGATATTATGGCCGATCCTGTACTGCATGACGCTTGCTCAAGATCAGTGACAAAACATTGCGATGGTGTGAGTCATGGTCGGGGAAGAAGTAGGTTTTCAGTGAAGTCAGCTCCCTCAAACATTTCTTACAAATCCTTCAAAACTTAGAATTTACCTATATGCAAAATGCCTACTGTGATCACAGAAACGTTGATAGTGTAAACCAGACTTTAATCCCAAATCCTGATCCCTAATACTAATCCTAACTCTAATCCTTGTGACGTCATTTTGGGATACGAAAAACTTTGGGAAATTGTATTGTATAGGAGCTATACACGTCTGTTCGACATAAAGATTAGTCAATAACCCAGTGTGTTTTTTCTTATAGTTTTACAATGCCTAATGGGCATATTGGAGAAAGGTCAAATAGTGGAAAGAGAATGTCGTAATATTCTGAATTCAAGGAAACAAATCTGGACAGGTTTTGGGGTAATATATTGTAAATTTATTCAATCTTAGTATACATGCACCTTAGTATCGTAGCTTAGGTTCGTAGCGGTCTTTGAAATCCTTGAAAGTCTTTTAATTTGAATGCAGGTCTTTAAGGTCTTTGAAAAGTCTTTGAAGTGTGTGGAAAAGCGAAGAAAGTCTTTAAAAGTCTTTAAATTCTTTAGTGATTATTTGATTATACGATTTTCTAACTAATAAAATAGATTGATTGAAGCAAAATTTGACGAAAAAGTGCATTTTAGGATGTGATTTGACGGGACTAATTACCTGGTAAAATGGTGCTTATACATCGCAATTTTTCGACACCTGATTGCTCGCAAAGGTCTTGGAAAAGTCTTTGACAATAGGCAGAAAAAATCTTTGAAATTTTTTGGTCTTGGAGACTACGAACCCTGTATGCATGAACTTGTGATTAGAGCTCGACAACTGAACTCTGTAGCTCTGGGCCGAGTTGTTCAAAGCTGGGTTAACGCTAACCCGCGGTTAAAATTTAATCTGTTGTTTTAGTTTATCTATTTCTGCCCGTCTGTGTATTTCAAAACTTCAGAGAAGAAAACTTTTACTGATTCAGACAAGATCTCGGAAGAAATATTTCCAAATTTATAAACAAGCTCTTGGGAAGTTTGCTTTGAATATTAAGTTAACCCAGGGTTAAGCTAACCCAGCTTTGAACAACCGGCCCAAGTTAGTTTGACCGCTGCACTGGAACCGCAGGATCGCAGCTTCGATTTCTGCCAGGCAGAGGGTCTATAGTTTCATATTTGTCAACTGCTTGCCTGGTCTTATACTGCGGATTTCGATTTACCGTTTCAGGGCTTCCGTTTCCAGTGATTGTTTTTCCGTTAAAACGAACAAGTTGCTAAGGGCCAATGTCAATGTTACTAAGTGAAGTCTAGTGGTCTTTGTCCGTTTTTTTCTTCTCCGTTGTTTATCATTTGTGAATGTAACTGTTATATTCGTATTTATCTCGTCATTGGCAACATTTTGATATATAATTTACGAAGCTTTGTGGATTATTTCATGTTTTTATTGATATTTTGGAAATTGTAGCGTATAAAAGGCCAGTAAATAATTTTGAAGCCTTTTATACGCTACAATTTCCAAAATATCAATAAAAACATGAAATGATCCACAAAGCTTTGTAAATTATATATCAAAATGTTGCCAAAGACGAGATAAACACGAATATAACAGTTACATTTACACAAATGATAAACAACGGACAAAAAAACAGCGGACAAAGACCACTAGACTTCACTTAATAACATTGACATTGACCGTTAGAAACGTGTATGTTTCAACGGGAAAACGATTACCGGAAATTAAAGCGCTGAAATCGAAATCCGCAGTAAATGTAAAAAATTCACACTTGAAATTTCCATCAACAAAACTCTTCAAAATTATCATAACTGATGTTTGTGTTTTTTTTTCTTTAGGTCCCAGTTCCCGAGCATCTGACTGATCTTGCCTCGGTCGTGAGTAGTTGTCCACGCGGAAAGTATTTCTTTATAGGTTTCTCTTGTGCTCTCGCCATCATTTTTATCGCTGGACTAATTTATAGACGTCTTACAAAGCGTGTCACAAGCGAGGCTAAATACCGTCAAATTACCGTGGATGCTTGATGAAATACGTGACCCGTTTTAGATGTGGTAGAAAACCCATAGATATATGAGAAAACCACAATTTTGGATGGTGTATGATGTATGTAGCATATATTTTATCCATAGCAAAACTAGAGAAGATTGTAGGGGGGAAATTGTTTCCTAGTTTCCCGCTAGTGGACAAAGTAGCAAATATTGTTTCCTAGCAACATTGATTCGTAGCCCTGTTTCCTAAAGGTGGACAAACTAGCGAACATTGTTCCCTGGCCGTGCTTTCCAAAGGTGGACAAACCAGGAAACATTGTAACCAGAAAACATTGTTTCCTAGTGATGTTTTCCAAAGCGGGGTAAACAAGAAAGCATTGTTTCCTAGTGATGTTTCCCAAAGGTGAGCAAATTAGGAAACATCAAATCCCAAGGCTGGAAAACATGAAACAGTGTTTCCTAGCCATGTTTCTCAAAGCTGGACAAACCAGGAAACATTGTTTTCTGGACATGTCTCCCAAAGCTGGGTAAAGCAGGAAAAATTGGTTTCCCAAAGCTGAGCAAAGCAGAAAACGTTGTTTCCCAGCGAATGTCGGTTCCCGAAGCTGGACAAACCAGGAAACATTGTTTTCTAGCCGTACTTCCCAAAGGTGGACAAAGCAGGATACATTTTTTTGTGAAAACATTGTTTCGTAAACCATGCTTCCCAAAGGTGGGAAAACCAGGAAACATTGTTCCCTAGCCACACGTTTGCCAAATGTTGGAATACCAGGAATTAGCAGTTGCCTGTAATGTAAATTACTTGTAGTAAATATCTCAATTATAACAAATTCTGGCAATGGCCAGACATAGAGAAGTTGAAAAGTAAGAAAACGTTTGTGATGTAATAGTACCTTTTGCGAAACAAAATGTTCAGAATTTGTTGTGAACTATTTTTTATACAATTGCCACATACGATAGTTGTTCTGGTGTACGTATTCATTGGAGGAGCTGGACACTATATATAGAGGGTAAGGGGAGCGTTGACTTTAAATAATTTCTCAACACCTTCGATCAATAATTTGCTCCCCATTTGTATTGCAAAGTGTAATTCACTGTCCTAGCTTCTTCAGGGAACCTTTCCACCAGGATGTGGTTTGCAATGATACCTCAAACATAAAAAGAGAAGAAAAAGAGATTTTATATACAACATTTTGTCTTCGAGAGGGTCGTGAGCCAGCCTGTTTTCACTAGGTAGAGACGATGACAAACAACTACCTAAAAAATATGTGTATACAATCGATTATTTGATTACTTTAATAAGTCCGGTATTCTATTTCAAAATCAATTTGGTTTTAGGAAAGGCCATTCTACGTCTCTGTCTCTCCATCATCTGATATATGATAAAATTACTGCCGCGATAGACCAAAGAAAATTTACTGTCGGTATTTTCCTTGATCTTTCCAAAGCCTTTGACCATAGATATCTTATACAGCTATTTCAATTAAGGTTGTCCACGAGTAAAGAGGAAAAGTCGAATACGAGCGGGAAAGGCTGCTGGGAATCGCTAAAACATTAATGAATTTATTAGCGATTCCCAGCATTCTTTCGCGCTCGTATTCGACTTTTCCGCTTTGCTCGGGACAACCTTCATTGAAACAGCTGTATACACTAGATAGCGCATCTCTTTTAGTAAAATTGAAGCCAAGAATATTCCAGCGGTTACCCCCATTTGAATAGATGGCGGCCATGTGGAGTTTCCCACTCGCTAATAAACGCTTAAAAACAACAATAACTTTCATCATTTGAATAGTTTGAAAATGTATTTGGAATAGGTTTAACTTAATGTTTAAGTTCTTTGTTTTTAGAAATAGAAAACATACGAGTCTTCTCATTTCATGGGAATATCCTGAGTCTGCAATCACGGCTTCAATTTTTGAATTGCAGAATAATTAGATGCACTATCTAGTTATATATGCATTGCAGAATAATTAGATGCACTATCTAGTTATATATGCCTTTGACACAGTAAACCATTGCATTTTATTGGACAAACTGGAGCATTATGGGGTTCGTGGTTTGGTTCTTGAATGGATAAAAAGTTATTTCACAAACAGACAACAGTATGTAGAATACAACGGTTCTTGTTCCCAAAAAATGTTATACGATGCAGTGTTCCTCAAGGATCAATTCTAGGGCCATTATTTTTTTTAGTATATATCAATGATATATGTAATGTTTCAGACACTTTGGAATTGATTTTATTCACAGATGATACAAATGTATTCTTCTCACATAATGATTTGCATGTTTTGACAAACACGATAAATACTGAATTGGAAAAGTTTTCAGAATGGTTATACATGTATATAGCACACGAAGGGCTGGAGAATTTTATGTACCCACATGTAGAACTAGATTGCGCCAATTTTCTATTAACTATCAAGGCCCTGCCTCGTACCCAGGCGCAAATAACTAAAAATAGGCACACTACAGTGCTTTTATATAGATCAGTGGCTAAGTTGTGCGCGCGGGGGTTCTTGGGGAGGACTGATCTATACAAAAACACTGTAGTGTGCCTATTTTAATTATTTGCGCCTGGGTACGAGGCTGATCAAGGCCCATTACTTTACAATGCTCTTAGTTCAGCATCAACTCGATCTTTACTTATTTACACGTATACATACTATTTGACGTCATATATAGGCAGCATATTTCTATCTCTGTATATTTAGTTCTTTTCAATTAAATTTCAATTAATCTTGTTTCTAAAACTTTCACCTTTGTTGTTCATAACTTATTACTTATTTTTATTTCTCAAGGATTTATACAAAAGGTTAATTTAATTTAATTTGCAAATTAAATTAAATTAACCTTTTGTATAAATCCTTGAGAAATAAAAATAAGTAATAAGTTATAAATTTCAATTAGTTTACTTTATCTTTGCTTTACTATAACACGACGAATACCACCCTCACCGGTATAACTACTTATTATTTAAATCAACTTAATATGCGAGAGGAGCCCAAAGCATTAATAAGCCGTTTGGTTTCTATATTTGGGCTTCTCGTCACTTGTGTGTATGTAGATATATGTATGTATGGTTTCCTGTGACAAATCATTCAATTCAATATAAGCAGAACTTCGACGTTTTGAACTTCGACGTAGCTGCCTGTTTTCACTATATGATGTCAGAAAAGGGGGGTAAAACGAGAGCTGGCATTTGCTGATTTTTTCCACTAGGAAAATGGAATTTAGACTACTGGGAATGGTGGGTTGATTGGATTCAGACAATTTTTTGCTCGGGAAATAAGCGGACTGAAACCCCCTTCTACGTTTTTACAAAATGCCCTTTGTCTTACCCTCTCGAACCTGCAGAGGTTTTTCACTTCAAAATGTTCAAGTGGTTCACACACAAACCACGATTGCTTATACTAGCCATCATACTACGGGTATCAGATTTTATTCAACTGATATTAGAGCAAAAAAATTGTAAATTTATGGGCGAACGTAATTTTAAAAACAAAGACAGTTCATACCCACTACACACGTAAAAACGCACAAGTTGTTACAAATCTGTTCACAAGTTGTCAACAAGTTGTGTTCGCACTGCTTGTTACCAGTTGTTATAACAAGTTTGGAATAACCTGTTCACAACTTGTAACAAGCTTGATATCATTATCAGACTTGTGAACTGTTAGGTATGTGTTTACCCTCTTACACTTGTTAGGGACCGAGGGAAACGGTATGCGCTTTGTAGACCCGAGACTGCGCTCAGTTTTAGGACGGTTGGATCAAAGTCTCACATCTTGTAGCAAGTCTGTCAACAAGTTGTTTTCGCACTGTTTGTTCCAAGTTGTCAACAAGTTTGGAACAAACTGTTAACAACTTGTAACAATCTTGTTGATATTATCAGACTTGTTGTCACGTTGTTCCAACACGTCCGATACAGTCATGATATAACAGTATTGTTACAACCTTGTGTCGTCAACCTTGTAACATTCTTGTTATCTCATGACTGTATCAGACTTGTTAGAACAACTTTGGTCTTTGCTACAAGTCTGATGATGCCATCAAGCTTGTTACAGGTTGTTAACAGCTTTTTCCAAACTTGTTACAACAACTGGGAACAAGCAATGCGAACACAACTTGTTGACAGCTTGTGAACAGATTTGTAACAACTTGTTTGCAGACCTGTAACAACTTGTGCGTTTTTACTTGTGTAGACAACATACGAATTCCCATCAGTGAACAGTTCATTCAGTTTCGTGTGTTCTGTTCGGAATTTATCAACATATCTATAATTAATGATGTGCATTCATGCTTGCAGCAGCTGGCACATGACAAGTCGACGTGGCATGCACCGGGTATTTGCAAGTCATTTTCCTAAAAATATTTTCCGACATTAAAGCACGCCAAAATTTAGAAAATTGCACAAAATAACAGCAAACATACTAAAGTTTTGTTTGGGTATTATTTTTTCACAAAAATATATAAGAATGCTGAAGGAACTTCATATTTTGAACAAAACGTTGCGTGATCTGATTGGATGAAATTACTAGCTCCAGTCCACTCATGCTTTGCGCGCGGTCAAATTCAGAATAAATCGGCAAAAGTGACTCGAATGAAGTTTATATTTCAGCATGGCGTCGAAATATTTTGAAAGAAGTCGTTTTGTTGCCGTTTTTGTTGTGTTTTCGCAACTAATGTTAAGCGAATGCTTTCCTTTTAACGGAACCGATCTTAGAAATGTTGAAGGACTGGTGAACAGGAATATTAATAAAGGTAAACTATGATCGATAAATGTCAAGGAACGTTTAGAGCTGGATAGCTAGAGTTTAAAATAATTTGCTATTTGGCTTGCTAACCTTTCATCTTTTGACGCATAGAACATTTAACATTCGCATAGTTTTAAGCATATTTAGTTTTCATAAAAAGCATCGCTTATACAAATTTGTTAGCATATGAGCTAAAAATATGAATAAAATATTGTCCCCAGTTTACGATGATGTGTATAATAACTAAATTTGCTACACCTGACAGAGCGGGTTGTATTTTTGATAAGTCTATTATATAATGTGTGCAAGCTGGTGTTTTTAATGATAAGATTTGTTTTGGGGAGCTTGCAAGGTATTTTTGTTGCATGTGGAAAGTTTGTATTCGTTATTGTAGCCTAGTTTTTAATGCTTGGTTTACAGCATATTTAATGTTCTTCGTTCACAGTATAACTATAATGCACCTATCAATGTTTTCCCCCTGGGGGGGGGTGCGGGCAACCCAGGGAAATTTTGACATTTTTAAAATTTTGTAGTCAAAATCCCCACTGTTGGCCAAGGAACAGCTGTCAAAATTCCCCACTATATTCCTAAGATAACAAGGCACACATATGTTTTCCAATGCGAACATACAGTCTATACTAGTTTAAACTTGGTAAAAATTGAGACACTGTGTATAAAAGGCTATAAAATACCTTTTTCGATGAAACTTGATCATGCTTCTCCGCCATACTTGTTACCAGGCCTTTCAATGTCAAAACCGCGCAAACTTTCAAGATGGCGGATATCAAAATTCCCCCCCCCCCCTCAGGGGGAAAACAATGATAGGTGCATAACTGGATCAAATTGTTTGACAGCCTAGCACGGTTATTGATGAAAGACATCAGAGAAAGCTTAAGTCAAAAAGATTCCCAGTCATATAAACATTGATATAAACTGTCTGTTGCATCCAAGGCTTGCAAAATCGCCTGCCCAATGTCCCGGGGTAGGCGAAATTTCTGTTGGAACAATAACAGGGTGCCAAGTAAAATCTCTTCTGTACCGTCAGGCTGGAAATTTGCTGACTGTGTGCCAAAGTTTCCTCTCGGACAAAGGATTGCCCTGAGGATGGGAAAATTATGCACGGAAGACCTTTTAAGCACACATGGCAAAATTAACAGTATGACCTATGACCGTCAGGCAACCAGACATTAAGCTTGGGCTAGGATTACTGTCGTTCCAATTGAAGTGTTCCTCAAATATTGATTCAATACATTACCTCGGGCTGACCAATTCATTTCATCAAGTTCCTCGAGATATTCATACACTTCCTGTGAAAGCGCCAATTCCAAGAATTTGATCATTTCTGGTCACTTCCTTTCTATTTATGATTGGTTAGTTTCACAACCAACAAAGGTGATTGGTGCATTCAAACTATTCAACAGGAAGTTTACAATTTACAGGAAGTTTACAGGAAGTGTATGAATATTTCGAGGAACTTGATCAAATGAATTGGCCAGCCCGAGGTAATGTATTGAATCAATATTTGAGGAACACTTCAATTGGAATGACAGTAATAACTTAAAAGTCTTGTTATTTAGAGTTTTTTTTCTCAGTATCTAACTGAGTACCAGAATTCAAAGTTTTGTATCCCCCTGAGAAACCAGCATTCCAATTCTGGATACCATAAGTTTTGATTCCCCCTGACCCATCCAGTTTTCATGTTTCTTACTCTTGGGCAGATCCTACTAAATCTCGTGTAGTTCCAAAAGTAAAAGATCAAGAAGGAATAACGTACAAGTTGAAACATGATGAAAGATGTAAAGAAGATATTGAAGACCTTTGTACCCAAGAATCTCGTAAAGGAGGAAACTATGATCTGCTCTTGTGCTTGCAAAACCAAATTAAGGTACGGTACTAATGTCAGAAATTCCCAAAATGCAGTTAATTTAAGATACAGTAAAACCCACATAAAAGAACCACTAATTTTTCACCTCAGGCTGAAGTGGTTCTTATATAACAGATACTTAGTGAGAAATCTGGGCTTAGGTAAATCAAATGGTAATTCTTAACCTGAATTCACCCCATACACATTTTCCCAGAAGTATGAGACCATTAAGTCATTAACGCTTTTATGACACTTTTGCATATAATATTCTTACATGTCAAGTAAAATAGAATATAAACATTTTATAATTACTACTTTAGGAAGATGAATTATCCGATGAGTGTCATCAGGTATGTTTGTCGGTGCTAAATATAAATCAAACATTAATTATAACAAATTAATTATAATTGTGATTTTGTGTAGGCCATATGGGAGTACAAGAGCAAGCTTGTTCACAACCCTGTGTTTGAAGCACCAGCAATTGATATCTGTAAAGATGATTGGCAAAAAGTTAGTTCTTGTTGTTGTGTTTGAAATCCCCATTCCCCCAAGCTGTTGTAAAATAGAATATTGGTTGTTGGTATTGGCCTATATCGGCCTTTGAATACTGGTTATGGGAATATCGGTACACCACTGTTAAGATGTTGGCCAGAGCCTGAAATAATTTTAAAATTTGTCCGGAAAAACTTCCGATCAAAACGAAATTTGACCGGAAATTTGCAAAATTGACCGGAATTTTTTTTAGTTTAGTTTGACCAAGTTTCCTTAATATTTTGGCTCAGGACCTTCGTCAGGAATAGGCTGAACAAGTTAGCATATTGAGCCCGTGAACTATATTTTCCAGTTGATTACTTTATATTAGCCTAATATAGATAATCCAAACTTACAGATGGTACTCACTGTGCTGAGCGCCGACTCGATCATTAAGAAAACATTTTTCTTTTCAGTCTCAAAATTTGGCCAGACAAAATTTCCGATCATTTCAGCATTTGGTCGGAAAAATGAGAATTTGGTCGGAAAACCGCCGGCCGTTATTTCAGGCTCTGTTGGCAATACTGCAACAGCCGGCCTTAAAATATCGGTCGGTCACAGACATTGTCTGACCCATTCATCAAATTGTCCAACGTACTGAGGAAACCACCGGACATTCTGTCCGACCTAAGTGAAACTCAGGTTTATTGTTTGTCTGACCCAAGTGTATTGGTGTCCGACAAAACTTTAGCTTTGTCTGACACTTTCTCCATGCACGTAAATCAAAATGTACCCCAGTCCAGAACCAGAATTTGTATAAAAATGGACCGAAAATGTTGGGGGGCGGCAAGTGAAATGGTGAGGTGGAAAACAGGCTTAAGTTATCAGAGTCATACTGCTATTATTAGCCTGAGTGTCAGACGAATAACGATAATTCGTTATTCGTCTGACACTCAGGCTATGCTATCATTGGCAAGCAAGTTAATTTTGGCTTGGAAATAAATATGAATGACACAAATTATTTAATATCTGCACAATATTTAGTTCAAAATGAATACATTATGCTGATATTAATTTGCGTCATTCAGACTGAACTGAAGTCGTCGGACATATGTCCAACCCAAACTCAAAGTCATCGGACGTTTTGTCAGATGGCCCTGTAAAAGATATTTTAAGGCCTGTTAGACTACTGTTTTTAGGATGTTTAAATTTCCAATAATTTTTGATACTTCATTCCTTACAGATTGATGAATGTAAAGCTATACAGCCAAACACGGGTGATCTTGTACCATGTCTTGTAGAAAACAAAGATGGCATTCAAAATGCGAGGTGTAAACATATTGTCAATAAACTGGCACAAATAGTGTTCAGTGACTACAGGCTGTTGAAAAAATTTTATAAAGATTGCACAGCTGATGTGAAGAAGTTTCAGTGTGGTAGAGTAGACATAAAGGAGGAGGGTGTAAGTACTATAATACAGTACAAGGCCAGATTTTGGTGGAAATGCTGGGGGAGGTGGAAAACTGTTTAGGGGAGGTGTAGCAATCCTAGCTCAATGCTCCCATGGAATGTAAGGGCTTAAAATATGTACCCCTGCCCTCATAAAGTCAACTATATGATGCATGCATGTATTCGCGAATTATGACTGTACAACTCATCCAATTTTGCCATTCAATACATTACTACAACGTTTCTTTCAAAGAACATTCTTACAAACACAAAGAAATTTTAACTTCAATTCCCGAGGGGAGGTGCATGACTTTTCATGGAAGGAGGTGCACACCTCCCCTCAAAATCCGGCCATGCTATAATAAGTATTAGTATAATTACATAGGTGATTATTGAAAATTCTCCACGCTGATTGGTTGCCGTTGAGGTGATTATTACGCGATAATCACCTAAGCGATTTTCAAAATGGCGGCCGAAGCCTTTTTGTCAATTAAATGACGAAGAAATGTGTATTTTCTTGTTTTTTTTTCCAAATAATCACCTATGAAATTATACTAAAACAATTATTCACCTCAGGCTCGGTAATTATCGTGAATAAAAACCTCTACTTCGTCTCGGTTTTTATTCACCGATAATCACCTCGCCTTCGGCGAATAATTGTTAATTAATTGGTGGCACAATATATTTAAAATAAAGATAATATGCCTTGCAAAGTTTGCACATTTTATATGTTTTTATATTGTGAAAGTAAATATTTGCCTAATTGGCAAACAATGAATTCTGCAATATGTATATAAAATGTGGAAACTTAGCAAGGCCTTCGGAGTTTTTTCATACTATTTTATGAAATTATGTATATATAATTGGTAGATTTAAGTCTGTTTACCAGCAAGTCTGCATATGTCACACACATACATCAGATGCATGATAATGATTCATGCCTGTATATTTAGTTTTTTTGCAGGTAGCCAAAAAATGTTTTCAGTTAGCAAATTACGACAGGGGATCAGGCACCGAAGAAATTTTTCGAGTTGTGTTTCATATTGTCAAAATTGAGTGTCCACTAATTTGCTCAAATCTAATTAGTCACAATTTTCATATATCTAGCCGAAAATGGAGTTCTCCTTCTGAAAACGGATTTCTGGCATTTGAAAACGGAGTTGTGGCATTTGAAAACTGAGTTGTGGCATTTGAAAACTGAGTTTTGGCATTTGAAAACTGAGTTTTGGCATTTGAAAACTGAGTTTTGGCATTTGAAAACTGAGTTTTGGCATTTGAAAACGGAGTTTTAGCGTTTGAAAATGGAGTTTTAGCATTTGAAAATGGAGTTCTGGCATTTGAAAACTGAGTTGTGGCATTTGAAAACTGAGTTTTGGCATTTGAAAACTGAGTTTTAGCATTTGAAAACGGAGTTCTGGCATTTGAAAACTGAGTTTTGGCATTTGAAAACGGAGTTTTAGCATTTGAAAACGGAGTTTTAGCGTTTGAAAATGGAGTTTTAGCATTTGAAAATGGAGTTCTGGCATTTGAAAATGGAGTTCTGGCATTTGAAAAGGGAGTTCTTGAAACCACCAAGGATTTCATTGATTTTAATTGACCCATTAAAATCACATTGTGTGTGCCTGCCTTAAGATTGTCGTATTTTCCCAGGATCAACACACACAAGGATCAACGCTCGAATGTCTAGAAGACAACGAAGCAAACCTCACAGCCGAATGTCGTCATAAAGTTCTCCGCGTGGCTGAGCTGCAAAGTGACGACTACCACATGAACAGAGCTGTATATTATGCCTGTAGAGATGACAGAGAGCATTTCTGTCCTTCGGTTGAGTCTGGACAAGGCAGGGTGTATGCTTGTCTAATGAAGAAAAAATTCCATCCTGAGATGTCGAATGAGGTATGGTATGGTGTGGTAGAGTATGGTGTGAATTTGGTTCTGGTTTGATATGGTATGATTGCTGTGGTATATTGTATGGTACAGTATGATCTGGTTTGTGGTACAGTATTGTATGGTGTGGTGAGATTTGGTATGGTGCGCGGTAGGGTATGATCTGGGTTGGTAGGGTGGGGTATGGTATGGGTAATGATATTTTATGATGTGGTATGGTACAATATGATATGATATGCTATGCTATGGTATACATCATGTAAGATATAGGATAGCATGACTTAGTATGTTAAAGGTGTGGTTCACTATAAGCACAGCAGATTGTGGCCAACTTCTTGCATCACATTCTGACTATATATAAAGAAGATAATTAACATTATTTTTGCTTTCTGACAACTTCCACTTCTGACAACATCTTATGGTTTAATTTCAGGATCATCCTTTTTCAGCTTTTCACCTCAGTATGGGTGTGTGATGTGAATTTCTGTTTCTGTTTAGTGTCGACAGAAGTTAACAACAAAGCAGAAAGTTGAAGCAAAAGACTACAAGGTAAGCCAGTGTCTATGCCGTATTTCCCGGCATTTCGTAAATTCACAATACATGTTTGTAACTTCACATTCTGCTTGTATTTAGGCCAATTTCCCATTTCTTGAAAGTTGTAAGGATGCTATTCAAGCACATGAATGTCATCCTACAGGTGGTTCGCCTGCAGCACTGGCTCATGTGTTGTTGTGTTTAGAGACAGCGATCAATGATGGTAGGTTATAGCTGAATAGACAAAAATTTCATAACAGCTTGAAAGAACATCACAAAATTAGTAATATTCCAAAGTTTCGTTACGAAATATTGTAAAATGCGGATAATAGAGCTCTGCGAAGTTTGCCGTTTTTCAGTAATTTTGTATTACAAACGGGAAATTGATACCAATAGGGTGAAAAACGGCAAACTTCGCAGGGCTATATTATCCTCATTTTACAACATTTCGTAACGAAACTTTGGAATATTACTAATTTTCTGATGTTCTTTCAAGCTGTGATGAAATTTTTGTCTAGATCAAAATTTTAGTTATAAGGTTAAAGGTCCTTTCTGGCAAAGACTGTGTCTACATTGGATGCTTGTCCCTAGGGATACACTGGATATAATCTTGAACTGTCGTTGCCAGTGTAGATAGTGCCAATCAAATGAACAAGATTTCGTTGGTTGGGATGCAACTACCTGAAAATATATAAGGAGAATTTCGACGTTTTGAGCGAGGGCTCTTTGTCTGGAATTAATAGCCTTCGGCTTCCAGACGAAGGGCCTTCGCTCAAAACGTCGAAATTTTCCTTATATATTTTCAGGTAGTTGCAACGAAAGCTTGTTCATGCACTGGATGTATTTGGGGCAAATAGTGAGAAAATCTCAATATCTGGTTGGATGTAGGGAAGTATTCGTCCATGTACCAGATATCATTTAAAAAAGGTTCAGGCCTTGTTTTCAAGTTAAAAAATATTTACTTGAAGTGATGATCGTAGAGAAGCTGTGGCAGTATTGTCGTGCTCGTTTGCGATAATTGCGAAAAAGTGGGTTTTACCTTTGAACTTTGTTTTCCTTTTATTTCGACTCCACTCAAACTGTCAAAGTATTATAAACAGCCTCACTGTATAACCGTATAAAATCGTTATTTTAAGGACCCAAACCTTATGTCAAGAGTATCCGGCCGATTAAGCGAATAGCTCCATCCAGTGCATCCCTAATACTTGTTACTTTAATGTAGGTGAGACGGTCAGTGGAACATGCCAACAACACATGAAAGAACTTCAAGAAGAATTAATGGAGGATTACTCCGTCAATCCAGCTATTGTCGCGAAATGTGAGAAGGAAATCAAACTACATTGTGGTCGTGTTGAAAAGGGAGGAAAGACTCTTGATTGTTTAATGGAAAAAGCGATGGAGAAGGAAGGAAAAGATAATCAAGTTGAATTCAGTCATGAATGTTATGAAGCGGTGCGTCCATAAACACCTCTCCAATACTTAAATTATTATACAATTGTAGTGACTATGTGTCTTCTGGTTGCCCTGTAGCTTAAGGCCCATTTCCACTCAAGAAAATTTTCCACGGACAGAAAATATTCCGAAAATATCATTGTTAAAAGTTGAAAATTTTCAACTTCAAAATTTTTTTCCGACGGAAAATTTGTGTCGGCCAATCACATCTTACAAAATTTTCTTTCTGCAGAAAATTTTCCAGAGTGGAAATGGGCCTTTACAGCTAAATATGGAAATCACACAACTTACATATAACTCTGCTAGCTGTGAAATTGAAGCGAAATTGTTATTGTCTACATTGGTTATGAGGATGGATATATGACCTAAATCAGAATACTTTTTGTGCGTTTAATGTGGTACTCAAACAACTTTCAGAAGTTTCATTGGATTGGCAAACCAAAGGTCGCGGGTTCTATTCCCACCGCGGTCAAGCAAACCTTGTCAGCTTGCCCAGTGTGAACACACTCAGAGACAACATCACAAACATAAGTTTCCATTATTTACGCAATATATTTCGTTATTTTTAGATCAGTGATTTGCTTAAAGAGACTGGTGCGGGAGGCGACTTCAAAGTTGATGCAACATTACGTAAACAATGTCAAGCGCCAGCTCATAAGCTGTGTCCTGATGCTAAGAATGACATGGCGTAAGTATAGTAACCTTTTGTAAGAGTCTGTGGTTTACGTGGTTTTTAGAGTAAAGTATACAATGGCACGTAGAAAGAGGTGTTATCAACGAGAGGCATGAGATGGCAGTAGATAAATCACTAGACTACAAGACAGCACACCTCTGCCAACAACAAATATTAGTATTGACATGCCTCCGTTGCATAGGTGCCCGAATTATCGCACGCTGAATTAATATTTGTTCTGTTTTAGTGTTTTATCTTGTCTGATGGAGAATGTGGATCATAAAGATTTAGGAGGCATATGTCGTGAACATTTAATTCATTTACAGTTTTTCCTTGCAAGAGACTTTCAGTAAGTTTTACATGTGGTAAATTATGTGGGATACTTATTAATCTCGGTCAGGTTGGAAGGGGCTTATTGGAGTGATGGACTAAATAGAGGGACTATAAGAAAAAACATACTTTGAATACAAAAATGCCATCTTGTAAACTCAAGATATGAGTTATTTAAAGAAAAAAAGACACAAATTATGGTGGTGATATTTCGACTCTATTTTATTGGCTTTGGTTTGACAATGACCCTGTGTCTTATTTTCTTTAAATAACACATATCTTGAGTTTGCAAGATAGCATTATTATTCGGAGTCCTTTAAATAATTCGTAAAATTGTCTGCTTGTGAAAAGAGAGGGAAGCTCATTGATTTTGCTTGACACAGTAGATGGGAGGCCATTTTCTGGCGAATTCAGACAGTGGTTTCCTTTGCTATCCATAGTGCCCACTATTATTTTTGTCAGCGGATTTCTGAGCGTGATGTAATATTCCCGCGTGACTACAAGGCGTGTTTTCCTTGATTTCTTTTTGTAGACTGGACGAGGCTTTGTATCGAGCATGTAAGAAAGATGCGCAAGAACTGTGCGGTAATCCTCACATAGGAAACCCAGACAAGGATGCGACTCCACAGGGAATGACATTAGCGTGTCTCTATCGTCATATTTTGCCTAATATGAACCCTGACCCGGAGAAAAAGGTTTGTTAAAACAACACCACGCTAGAAACATCAATTCATTCACGGTTTTGTGCCTGTAGAATTTATTTTGCAATCTTCCCACCTGCTTGTTTAGAAACATAAAGATACGTTTTCCACAATTCATGTCTGCATCAATAGAATTTTTATTTTCCAAACTTTCGAAATAAACAGAAGTGCAAATGCACCCAAACCAAAACAGTGGGTTAAATTTTAAATCAGTTAGCGCTAATCCAGCTTCGAGCATCCAGTGGAAAGTGCTTATCCACTATCCAGCCTTCGTACAATCGATCCCTGGTAGTTTGAGCAGAAATGACCCAACTCAAAATATTCTTGCATTCATATTTTCTCAGGTGAGCAAAGTGTGCGTGGCGGAAGTTATGAAAACCATGCACCAGAGAGCCTCTGACGTCAGACTGTTGCCTCACATCCAACTAAGTTGCATCTCAGATCTTACTACGCTTTGTGCAGAGAAGGTCGAGCCGGGCGAGGTATGATGCTACACGACGTACTGGTGACTTTTATTTGATTATCTTGCATCACACATGAAGATGGAATTGGTGGGTTTGCATTAAGTCCCATGAGGTTTATAAGACAAATATATGGCGGCCATGATGGAGAAAACACGCTTCAAATACAATAGCTGCTAATGAGATTCTTTTGTTATCGTTCCTCCAACATGGCCGCTATGACGTCAACTGCAAACCAGAATATGTGAGCATTTGTTAGTAGCAGCTGGTGTCAACTGCAGAAAGGAAACGAAATAGTGACATGATTGTTGAATAAGACTACAGACTAGTTTCTTCCTCAGGAGTTTACCATGGTTATTAACAGCCATAACTAAACTAGAAAAATGCATACGTAATCTTTTTTTTATGAACAACAATACGATTTACTGTAGCAAGGTTGAGTTTGACCAGGTTCGAAATATTTCTTCAGGAAATCAAGTGTTTACAAGATAACTATGAGAAGTTGCAAGAGAGATGTCGGAAAAGTATTGGAGAATTTACAGAAGAAGAAAGCGAGGTAATGTAGATACAGCAGATTCCTGAATATGTAGCAGTGCTGCATCCAGGAAGGTCTTTTAAGGCGAGCAGCCAAGCATACAAAACTTGGCACTGGCCAAGGCCAACAAGG
>CACRXK020001781.1:28422-49806 GCA_902702795.2 Paramuricea clavata
CCCCCCCTATAAATCCACCACTGATATGTATTGAGAGGTAAGGATATTTGTCCTGACAGTTTGTTGGTGTTTAATTTTTTAGGATGTCGACCTTGACAAATCAATAGTGAAACATTGTTCTGAGATGGTTAAAGAATTCTGCTCGGTAATTATGTTTTTTAGTCAGTTGATCGATCGACCAGGCAGTTAATTGGACGGTTCAGTATGTTGAGCAGTTAGTTAGTTGGTCAGTCAGTCGATTGGTCTGTCAGTAAATCAACCAGACAGACTGACAGGCATACACACACACACACACACACACACAGGCAAACACACAGACAGACAGGTTGGCAAACAAACAAACGAGCAGGCAGGTAGGCAAACAGACAGACGGGCAAGCAGACAGGCGTGCAGGTGGGCAAATACACTGACAGGTAGGCAAACGGGCAGGCAGGCAGGTAGGCAAACAGACAGGTAGGCGGGTAGGCAAACAGGCAAACATACAGGCAGGTAGGCAGGTAGACAAACAGACAGACAGGTAGCCAAACAGACTGGCAGGTAGGTAGGCAGGTAGGCAAACAGACAGACAGACAGGTAGCTAAACAAACAGGCAGACAGTATTTTAGCCAGGTAGCGCGTGCTCTTTCAGGGGAATGAGCCGCTACGCAGGCTATCTTGCTGTTGGTATTCCTTATTAGTACTGATTCAACTTTTCCATATTCAAAATTTAATTGTCCGAATTATATTTTCTCTTAGGACTTGCTAAAGACGAACGATGCTGATGGAATATTACCTTGTCTTTATGAGAATAAATATGACCATAAGATGGACAAGAAATGCCGCGCTGAGTTAGACCATCGAGAACTGGTAAGGAGATTTGTTTTTCGCTTTGCGCGAACAAATTCGCCTAGTGGAAAATGGGCTTTAGTCACATATAGGGATGGGCGATACCAGCTTTTTCATTCGATACGATATTTGCTCGATATTTGCCGGGTTTTTTCGATATCGATACCGATATCGATATTTTCCCAACTTGAAATCATTAACAACGGCCACAACGCTAACAATATAAACATTGGATAATATATGTCAGTGATTGCAACCAACATAACCAGAAACTCCCATTCTTCCCGTGGACCATTATAGCACCATAGAAAATGAACTATTTACGCCTATTTAGGCTTTTTGGTATCATTTTCATGATGATGCCGCTGACCAAAATGAAAAATATCGCGGGCGCAGAAATATCGAAACATCGATATTTCTTGCCAGTATCGATACTTTTCTTCAAAACCCTGGTATCGAGTATTTGGTATCGATATCGGCCCATCCCTAGTCACATATGAGAATAGTGCTTCCACATCTACACACGTGAAAGGTTGTTACAGATCTACAAACAAGGTTGTTGTCAGGCCGATATCGTGATGTGTATTGGGACAACTTGAGTGGAAATGGGCCTTTACATTACAGTTTTATCTTTTTATATACAGCAATTTGTATTTCAACTCATTTTTAGATCGAGTTAAAAGATTATAAGTTTTCATCAAAGTTCAAGAAAGCATGTAGGCAGGACGTTCAAAGTCATTGCCCAAAAGCTAAATCCAAGTAAGTATATAGCTTAGTAAGACTGCTCGTCATGCATCACAAACGAAAATATATTTAAACTACATTTAAACGGAATCTTAGGGCGCAAGTTCAATTCCTACCATAGGGCCTATACTGTAGTTTCATTTTTTGCAGTTACTCCTTAGGTCTTAATAAGTGTATTACATTTACGCCCGAAACTTCCATCTGTAAAAGCTTGCAACATTTGTTTCATATACATTGTGCAGGGCTCGATATAGCGGGCTGCCAATGGCCAAAAGCAGGCCATATTTTAGAAATGGTAGGCAAAAACAAATTTGAACTGTCAAGTCAAAAAAAAACCATGGCAAGGGAAATTCTTTAGATATATGACTAAAACGTTTGTATGTGAAATCCAAGTTTACTGTAGTAAGTTTAAAGGCACAGTTCAGCCTTTTGAATGATAGTTTTTAAGGCGCATTTAGCCCTTTTGATTGAAACAACTAACTAGGAAAATGAAAAAAACTAACTAGGAAAATCAATTAAGCATAATTCAAGTCACTTAATGTTTTTAACATTTTAAAAAATCTTATTGTTAAAAACATTGAGTTTACTGATCTTGAATTATGCTTAATTGATTTTTCTAGTTAGTTTTTTAAACTAAAAGGGCTGAAATGCGCCTTAAAAATCAAAATGCTGAACTGTGCCTTTAAAAATATTAAAAATGCATATCATGAAAACATTGATTTTTACAATATGACTCGTAGCAGTTCAATGAATAAAAATGGCAGGCTAAAATTTATTTCACCTGACAAAAAAATTTCGACTGGCAGGCCATATTTTTTCTCTACTTCGAGCCTTGACATTGTGTTTTATCCATTTCAGGCCTGAAGTTATTGAGTGTTTGAGTGGGGAGGTTCGTCAAGCTATTGTTGGTGAGAAAGATCATAAAATCTCGGAAGAATGTCGGGCTCAATTACATGTTGAAAAAATTCGTCAGGTATGAGGCCCAGTATGGTAGCCTTTGTAACTCGCGTTGGGTAACTTGGGTTGCTCGGTGGGCTATTGGTGGCTTTCGGCAAACGTCACAGGCCAACACATGTTATGGTGATATTGACCATTGAACTGTAAGTAAACTGGAACGATAAGTTGGCCGCCATCTTTGAAGCCGGCCATGAGTGTTTCTGCAGGTAGCCCCAGCCCCCAGTCCTTTTTTACAAAATGGATGCGAAAAATATAGCTTAAAAATCGTTAACATTTTCTCACTTTTACTTCCTTCAAGGCATTTATATTTATCCTAGAGCTCATGTATACAACACAGCTTTGATCTAAAGCACATAAAATAAGCAACGAACAAAACGAAACTCGGCAGAAAACCGCGCGGAAATTTATGGTTTTTCTGAGTTTTTAGACTTTCCAGAAAGAGTTCAGAGACAATTTTATACAATTTATGTGGAAAAATCTTAGATACGGTTGTTAATGGATGTCCACACATCCAGAAACGTACTTTAATGAGTTAAAATTAAGGATTAAATTAGTAAAAATACTTCGTGAAAAATTCAGTATTTATTTTCGTATACATATACCTGCGAACAGGCTGTACTTGAGCGCCCAAAATTTGGCATCACCCAAACATAGGCCTTCATCATAGGAGTTATCGTTCCATTTTACTTAGGCCAAAAAAAATATGTGGGTTTCCGGTTTCCCGACCCTACCTAGCTTTTGGACGTCGAAATCCCGACCCTAAACTTTTTTATTGGATCATGCTTGTAAGTGTTTCCACTTCGAGGAAAAGTTTGTGGAAAATTGAAATTTGAGGCAATATTAGGGAAATTTATCTTTGGATGTGGAAGCACTGACTAAACAAAAAGGCGTCCGCTTGTTCGGAAAATTTAAAAAAAAAAGTTTAAAAAAAAAAGATAAAACCGACCTACCCTACCTGGGTTTTTATGAGAAGAAACCAGAAACCCACATATATTTTTTTTGGCCTTACAGTTCAATGATATTGACAGAAGTAAGTTATAGACAGTGATATTTTTCAACTAATGTAGGCTGAAGATATACAGTTTGATCCAAAGTTATATGGTGGCTGTGCAAAAGATGTGCAAAAACTCTGTCTTCACGTGCATAAAGATGGTCCGGCTGCGGTAAGTGTGTTGTGAATAACCTTTAATTTTTACTGCGATTTTAGATGCGATTTTCTTCTTCTGATGGATGTGAATGAGTGGATGAGTTATGAATGTTCAGATGAGGGAACACCAGTGAACTCTAAGGGAACTGGAACGATAACTTGGCGGCCATCTTTGAAGCCAAATTGAAGGCCGCCATCACAGAATAGGAAGTTATACCAGAAGCGTAACTCGAGCAAATATTTGTCCGCGTTTTTACAAGCGATTCGTCATCAATCACGCCATCCTGGCTAGTACAACCGGCACTTTGTACCTACCAAATCCTGATAAAAACTTCCGGCTGTACTAGCCAGGATGGCGTGGCCTGACGTGAGCGAGTTAAAAATTTTCGTGGACGTCAAACAATAAGGGAAACGACTAGAGTTACGCTTCTGGTATAACTTCCTATACTGTGCCGCCATGTACGTATGGAGTGGAAAATACGCCACCAAAAAGATGTCTGTGTTCGACCACTAAATAGCTGTATTTCAACAAGGAAAAAAGCTAAAAACTTTCAACAATACCTGAAATTTAATACAAAACATGTTTCCAGAACCTAGAGCAGTTATAAAGTTCTTTTTTCAGGAGTCAAAGTGCGAAGTTTTTTTCGGCACGTTCAAACTTGTGTAATATTTTGAATATCAAGCTGTTACCCAGGAAGTTTTTGCTGTTAGTGGATGTAAAATACTTAGAACTATCCAGGAAACCAGGTTTGAATCTTTAAAGTTGAAGCCTTTTGATAAAAAAGTACTTTTTCTTGCTGATTTTCGCTCAAAAACAAACTTTTGACTGAATTTCCCGCTCCTCGAAACTCTCCCCAGTCCTTTTGAAAGTTAATTTATTGCTGGCCGTGGTCGCGAGAAGCGCCATTTTGGCTTCAGGCAAGTATGGGCATGTTTATCTGCAGTTAGCGTTCCAGTGTTATTACAGTTCACTGGGGTCCACATACTCAGAACATTCGTAACTCATCTACTCGTTCACATCCATCAGGAGAAGAAAATCGCGCCTAAAAACGCAGTAAAAATTGTGTAAACGGGCCTTTAGGGACTGGTCATAAAGTAGCTGCTAGAGTGGGCTAGAGGTAAATCACAAATTTTGCGAATACGTTTGGTGACCCATCTTAGGATGTAGATGAAACTTTCAAAGCCCATCTAATCTTACCAAATTTATTTCATGACCCACCCACCCAATCTAAATTGGGAAAATACACTTTTGTAATAAAAAAAACTTGCAGGTATGAACATTGTAAACATACACCGGCACTGTATTGACAATAATTCCACCAAGCTTGACCAACACATTCATCACCAATTACGATACTGAGCTGCTCTCCAGTTGGTTATATTCGCTGTGATTCGACCACTTCAAAGTACTGGCTTCAATAGCATCATTTGCATTTGATAATTTGGATAGTTTTGTTTACTTTTATTATCAATATCTTTATGTAATATATAATTAACATTTTTTTGTCTGGTGGCCCAACCATGGACATGCAAAAATATTGGCGGCCCATCGAAACTGCCCAAAGATTTTCCATCAAAATTCCATGGCCCATCCCAAATCACTCCAACCCACCCTAGCAGTTATTTTATGACCGGTCCCTTATACAACTAAATATTCCTGGTTAGCAGCAAACACGTGCACTAAGACTACACTGAGGAGCACGTACCGAGATATGGTTAGCGTGCTGCACCTTAACGCTGAGTCAAGTCGCTATTGAACGTCGATGATAGGGGGATTGATACAGTACAGAGCAGGGGCTCTGGCTTGACGTACTTGAAAACTCATGTAAGTCGATTTGTTCATTTTGTTGTTGGTTTTCTCTTGTGCATAATTGGAGTTTTTCTTCGAATACTCCGGTTTTCTTCCCTCACCAAAACTTGTAATCCTTTCATGGTGACCACGCTTGGTGTTAAAAAGCCACTGGAGGATTATGGGATGGCGCCTTTCAGGGGGGGTGTAACATATACATTTTTGTTTACTTTGGGGGTGACCCCTAGTGTTAAAAGGTGATCCGAAGCACAAATAGGTAAGCTATACCGCTTGTATTCTCATATATTTCTCCCTTCGTTCACTCGTATAACCCCAATTATACTAACAGGCTTACAGCCCTTGTATAATTAGAACTGTTCTCCGTGATTGTGATTATATGTGACTATGGTTGCGCAATAGGCGATTTTCATTATTGTAGTTCTTCAGCGATGTTCTTCGTTATTTTCATGATCCGGCGAGAATTCCAAGCGGTTAGAGGATTTGTTGTATCGTCGCAGAATGTCTACGACTGTCGCAACAAAACATTTTTTTAGTTATCACGACTGCCTGCGACAGTTATCGCTAATCGTGCTTTGAACAACCAGCCCCAGAGTAAATAATATGGTAACTTTATGACCTTTTTTTCGTTCAGGTGTTGGAATGTCTAAAAAAATCTGAAGGTGATTTGTCCAAAGGCTGTTCCAACATGATCTTTGAGAGAGAGGTATAGTGACTAGACCAGTGACCTCTATATGTGTATCTGGAGTAAGACATCGCGTGCAAAAGGTGAAGCAAAAGATGGCAGAAATTGACGTCCAGCGCCCAGTCCTTATAGTAGTTCTTGCTGCCGGGTTAATTGTTTTTGAAATATTTATTGGTTAAATATTAAATGTACAAATACAAAATGGAATATCATGAAACATTAACCAATCGGGAAAGACGCGAACGGGACTAAAGTACCCATGCCTTCCCGTTAAGATAAACTATATGTAGTAACAAATCTAAAAATTATGATATAAGAGTAAATATAACTATATGCCTAGTTGAATGTCAGAGACGGTCATGAGACAGTGTCCATGTGCACGGCATGTCGATGTCGAAGTGTCTGCCAAACAGTGTTAGATATCTTTGCTTGATTAGCTGTTTAAACCAAGAGATGCTGGAAAAACTCTGTGCAGAAGCTGTTTTGCAATAGACCTTATGCATAATGACGTCACAAGGCTTGATGCCCGTGAGGAGTGCTGGTCTTAGTAGTCATCGCCCAGGAAAATCAATTAACACTATCGAAATTTTCCTCTATTAGGTCTATTAATGTTCCATAGTTTGACAATCCGTTTGTAGAAGGAGGCTGTAAAGATAAACTATATTTTGTGTCCTTATTTAAAGAATAGTATTACGGTTTTTTGAACTGATAACGTGACTATCGATACGATCTGTGGGGAAAAAACTATTTTTAGTTGGGAAAAATGGTATGAAAACTGTCAACCTTCATGGGCAGTGGATGTGGTTTCACGTTTCTCGCAGGCCGGATGACTGAAGATATTACTTGATCATAATCTATGATTACCTTGAATTCTTCGGTTTCTGCCTGCAATCATTTTTTGCCCGCTTGCTGCAGGCCCGCAAGGGAGAAATTAGGAGATGCCTGCGAAGGAAGTTATTCTGAATCTCGTGTCCAGTCTATTGACGAGTAAAAGTTTGTGAATATGTTATTTAGAAAGAAGAAGTGGGCGATGCTGAACTGGATGTCCGTCTGTTCAAAGTTTGTAAACCAATGATCAAGGTACAGTACATAATCATTATGCAGTTGTCGACGGTGATCTCAGGAGCTAGTCAAATTTCAAAACCCTACAAGTAGTTGTATCGAGTGTAAATACCTCAAAATCATGTTTTTCCACGGCCTATATAACCCTGTTTCCATCGCATGCTTAGTCCTAGCTTTGACGTCCTTTTTCTTACGTTCATTGACTGATTAAACCAGGTATATTGGTGTTGAACAATCTTACTTTTGGGACACAGTATTTTATTGTTGAAATAAATTGAAATACGAGTATAAAGTATTCTACTTTTACCCAAGATTAAGTACTCAGGCAGACAGACGTAGCCTGCAGTTTCAGGTATATCGGTATTCTGGTAACCCCCTGTAATAACCTGACGTCATATAAGTAATGACGTCAGATTATTACATCCCTCCCTTGTTTTGAATGGAAGTTCGTCGGGCATTGTTTATATGAAGTAATTTGAACTAATTAACCAATGATCTAAACCGAAGTATATATATTTGTAATAATAAAACATAGTTATAACAATACTCAAAGTGCGTGCCTCGTCTTATCATATAATAAGAATTATACTACACCCCCTGGCTGGGCCTGACTGATAGCGTCCCTGAACTTTGGGGCATCCATCAGAGAAAAGAAACTACAAGAGCTACGTATAGAAGGAAGGAGCCAAATTGGGGAGGTCCTTAATTTTGGCACCCTCTCAAATTAATGCCCTGGAGGGACCTACTGTACCCCTTGTCCCCCATCCCCGGGGGTCATAATCGTGTCCACTTACAAAACTTAAGAATTTTGTATTTATTTTAAGAAATTCTGTATGGATGTCCCACCAAACAAAATCCTTCATTGTCTGGAACAGCATAAACGTGAAATGGTGAAAGAAGATGAGTATGTATCAGTTTCTATTCTCGTCCGTGAACTCAAAGAATGTACCCCCTCCCCCCTCCTCTGAGTTAATCTACAATCCTGGACAAAACCATCTGCGACACTCTATTAAAACATTCCTTTGTGGCTTTTTTTACCAGTTAAACCGGAATAATTTACTCGTTTGCCCCCCCCCCCTCCACCCCCCAAAACAATGTTGGACGTTTTATCGTATTCTACGGATGCAATCAACATTGAACTGTAGGGGGGAAAGGGGGAGGTTTTCTAAATTTACGATAATATTACAACATTTTGACAAGTAATTCGAAGTGTTGCAGATGTTTTGTCCAGGATTGTAGAATCATTAATAAGTTTATATTGGATAATTATATTAGTCGTCAATTGATGATTCCCCTTATTACGTTTTCGTAGCGCTTTGCATTGTGGTTATAGTGGTATGACTGATAAAGATAGCGGCCTCGAATGAAAATATTGAATGTTTTCGCGAATATTCTGCTGTTGGCTATCACGCATCTAACCCTAGCTTTTTTATAAAGTTCTTGCACGGGTCAGGACAAAAAATAAGCCATCTGGAATATCAGTGATACCACTATAACCACAATGCAAAGCGCTACGAAAACGTAATAAGGGGAATCTAGAATTAAGTATGGACCATCTCTTTTAAACCTTCATAGACTTTTCTATGATTTCTACACTGTTCTCTATAAAGTTTAAGTATGAACCATCCTCTGGAGATCCAGTGGACGTTTGGAGGATACCTAAACTGCATATAAAATATTCAGTGTTTGATTATCAGATTGGTGAATTATACCTTTCGACGCCTCCACATAAACATTCACATCGTAATTTTCACGATTTTGTATTGTCTCAATAGATGCCGTGCACTGGTGGTCACCCGACAGAAGAATGCGCTCAAAAGTATGGACTATATAATCATTTTACCTATTAGCAATTTTTGCCCCATTCGTATTGTCAGCGAACATTTGACACAGAATTATCAGCGCTACACGTGAAATGCAAGCCTTTCAATTTTTTCAGCTACTACTTCGTGTAAGGAACACATAATAGTTTGAGGTAATTAAAAGTAGGTTTAAAACAGTCAGATGTTGTTAAAACTAGGGTTAGATTAGGGTCAGGGTTATGACTAACTTCTATGATCTCACATACCTTATAATTCGCTCAAACTGTTTTGTGGGTTTTACATGAAGTATTTTTCATCAGAATTCCGTTGAAAAATGAGCCTGCTGTTGTGGGAGAAAATTTGCCGCATGTGACCAACGTGTACGTTCTTTTGTTTCTAGATGTGGAGCTTATGCCTGGGTTAGCGAAAGCATGTCGTAGTGATATGACCAAGTTCTGTCATGATGTAACTAATAATGGCCATGTGATTCCATGTTTGAAGAAGAACATTGAGGTTGGTCAGATATTTCATAGCTTGAGGGATAAATCCAGCCAGATTTGGTAGGGGTGTGCTCAATGCTCATTCAGCCTTGGGGTGCCGCCACCTTTGACCAAGTGCATAATCGCTAGAGGGAGTTATGGGCAGCAGTGTCCTGGGGAACCAGGGTCGAAGAGCCTAGCTGGTGATAAGGGTTGTAGGTTTGCCTTTCCAAATAAAAAAGTGAATTTGAGAAGGATATTTTCACTACCATCATTTTTACTGCTTCACTCTAGTGTTTTCATCTGGGGTGATTTAGAGAGGATTTGTAATTCTTTGCATTTATTTACTTTAGCCAGAGTAGCGAAACCTGATATGCCGTTAACTTATGATATTGTTTTGCACAGGAACTCTCTGGAGACTGTCAAGAATTTATTGTGGATTTGGAGAAAGAAGCAGCATTAGATTATCGTTTAAACCCATCACTCGCCAAAGAATGTAGCGACGAGGTACCTTTCATTTTGTACTAAACAAACTTTAATTATTAATACTGGATAGCTTTATCAGTTCTAAACTGTCCAGCAACAGTCATCCCTTCTAGGCCAGCATTACTACAGCAGGAAACCTAAACTTGACTAACTTTATTTATACTCAGTCAATATTCAGTTCTAAACTGTTCGTCCTAGAGGCCAAGTAAGAGCCATAACTTATTAAACCAGGGTTACTACAGGAAGAAACCTAAACTTAACTATGTCCCAGACGAACAGTGAGAGCCTCAGCCATCGCCTATTGGTCCAGTGTTTCCAACAAGAGGAAACTTAAACTAAACTGTGTTTGTTTTTTTATTTAATATATACACTTTAGATTGATACACTTTGTCATGATATAAGTCCTGGACATGGCGAAGTGATGGAATGCTTAAAAGAACACTACAAAAAAATTGACAACGCCAAATGTCGAGCTGTAAGTATACCGCTCTTAAGGTCCATTTCCACTCAAGAAAATTTTTCACGGACAGAAAATTTTCCGAAAATGTCATTGTTAAAAGTTGAAAATTTTCCACTTAAAAAATTTTTTCCGAAGGAAAATTTGTGTCAGCCAATCACATTTTACACATTTTTCTTTCCGAGGAAAATTTTCTAGAGTGGAAATGGAGCTTTAAGGAGTACTATCTACTAACCTCCAGACAAAGAGCGTAAGGGAAGATTTTCACTTACAGATTGTCGAAATATTTCGCTTGGTTTCTTTTGAATCGTGACCATCTAAGTAAATCAGTTCTATAATAAATTCTTTGTAGGATTGCATGGCGATAACAGCTTTGCAGTAATAAATTTACGTGGTGTTTCCACAAACAAAAGGTATTGAATCAATTCTACTTGACCACTCACAATTCAAAAGAAATTGAGCGGAAATTTTTCTTGCAAGGGGAAATCCAGCTTACAGTTGATTTCATATAACTTTTCCCTGAATGTTGCGAACTTCGTTCCGAACTTCGTTGTGAAGTTCAAAAGTTCATACTGAAATTCACAAGCCAGTTTGTAAACAAAGCCTCTGATTGGCATATTTTTGTTCAGGGACCAATCAGAGGCTTTGTTTACAAACCGGCTTGTGAATTTCAGTATGAACTTTTGAACTTCACAACGAAGTTCGCAACATTCAGGGAAAAGTTATATGAAATCAACTGTAAGAAAGGTCTATTGTCTGGATTTTGTGTGACCATGTTCCACATGCATGTTTTTTTTGTGTTTTTTTTGCAATACAGGAAATCAAAGAAGCACTTATTGAAGAGCGTACTGATATTATGGCCGATCCTGTACTGCATGAAGCTTGCTCAAAATCAGTTTCAAAACATTGCGATAGTGTGAGCCATGGCCGAGGAAGAAGTAGGTTTCAGTGATGTCAAATTTTTGACCACTCGCATATTGTCAGGACCATTGAACTATGAATAAACTGGAAGGCTAACTGCTATGATGAAGGCCTATGATTTGTTGAAGCCAAAATAGTTTTTCTGAGTTATGAGCAGAAATATACTTGATCCTAAACATTGGGCTATATGTCAAATTGAAGCTATTGAAAATTGCTATTCGGTGTGGAAATTTCAAGACTTCAGCGAAAAGAAAAATATTTAAAAAATACAAAAACAACTGCAAAATGGCAAATTATCTGCAATTATTTTTGTAGTTTTTCAATATTTCCAGTTTAGCTAAAGTCTTGAAATTTCTACAGCAAATAGAGTTTTTCAATAGCTTCAGTTTCATATACAGCACAACGTCCAGTGTTGAGTATTTCTGCTCATAACTCCGAAAAACTTAAAATGCACTGGCTTCAACCCCCCCCCCCCCTTCCCCTCCCCGAGTTAGCCTTCCAGTTTATTTATAGTTCGCTGATCAGGACACGTTCAGTCTGTGATGGGAGCACTGAGCTCCATATATACTGGAGCGTAAACTCGAGTTAAAAAAGTGAAGTCAGCTTCGTGTTAACCGCGCAGACAAAAACAATAGAAAGGGACTGGAACTAACGTCCAATAACTCCTTCAATTTGCGCCATCTTGCCAAGGAGTGTGCCAAAATTTCGTATTTTGACATCGATTTAAAGAATAACACTATGGTTTTATGATGAACACGAAGTTAGTTCCCTCAAACATTTCTTACAAAGTCTTCAAAACTTTTACAAAACAATAGATACTTCGAAAATTGAAAGCATTTTGAAAAATTTATTTCAACGTTTCGACTAAACTATAGTCATCACAGTCGTCGTTTAGTCGAAAAGTCGAAATAAATTTTTCAAAATGCTTTCAATTTCCGGAGTATCTATTGTTTTGTATTTTATCAAAATACTCAGTGGTTCCCGTAATTTAGAATTTACCCGATGCAAAATTCCTATTGTGATCACAAAACATTGATAGTGTAAATCATACTTTAATCCCAAACCTAATCCGTAATACTAATCCTAACTCTAATCCTTGTGACGTCATTTTGGGATAGTACTGTCGGAAAGTCGCATGAAAAACTTTGGGAAATGGTATTGTAGGGGCTACACGTCTGTTCGACATAAGGACTAGTCAATAACCAAGTGTGTGTTTTTTTCCTTATAGTTTTACAATGCCTAATGGGTGTATTGGAGAAAGGTCAAATAGTGGAAAGAGAATGTCGTAATATTCTGAAATCAAGGAAACAAATGTGGACAGGTTTTGGGGTAATATATTAAAAATTTATTCATTCTTAGGAGATTTTTGATTATATGCATAGATCAAAACTCACAAAATCCATAGTCCTCTTAGTGCTAAAAGAATATACAAAAGAACATACAGTATATATTAGGTGGTGTGCATAAAATGGTATAACTTGTTTATGTATATATTATCATATTAGGATTGTGGGAATTTCACTCGATAGAACGATTACGTCTAACAATGCGGCGAACCAGCGGTATCTCAGTGGAAGTACGGACGAAAACGAGGCTAAAGGGTCAAAAAACACAAAACATGACCCTATAGCCTCGTCTCGATGTTAAAATAATGCAGATACCGCTGGTCCGTAGCATAGACGTATTCAATTACGATAACAGCTATTGTCAGAGCAAGTGCATTTCCCCTCTGAGATCGTGGTTTCAATTCACGCTACGGACTCGTGTGAAAAGAGTCTGTCAACACTCTGCCGAATGTCGTGGGTTTCCATGTACAAAATCATTCAACAATGAGTTCCTGATATTTCCCCCATACACCTCACATTGGCATCACCTCACATATATATATATATACATAAACTTGTGGTTAGAGTTCGACAAGTGGACTCTGTAGTTCAGTTACAGTAAAACCCCGCATATAAGAACCTGGAATTTAAGAACCTGTTAGGCTAAACTATTTTATTTAGACTCCTTTAAATAAGAACCTGTTCAGGCTAGAATTTCAAAACAGATTCTTATATTATCAAATAGAGTCAAAATTAAGTCATAAGTTACAATCAGTGTAGCTTTAAAGTGCATATATAGGGTTGGTATAGTGTATATATATACCGTCATTTTTAAGTGCATTTGTGCATAATTTATGTAAATCATATATGCTCCCTAAAATGAGTCGCTTTTCTCTTAAGAAAATAAGAACCTATTTAAGAACCTATTTAAGAACCTGTTTAGCCTAATTTCCTGGTAAGCACTATTTACATAAGAACCTGTTTAGGGTAACTTGGAAAATCTAAGTTCTTATGTGCGGGGTTTTACTGTAGCTAGTGCGCTGCACCGGAATCGCAGTACCGCAACTTCGATTCCTACCCATTGAACTATAAATAAACTGGAAGGCTAACTCGGTGGGGAAAATTGAAGCCAGTGCATTTTAGTTTTTCTGAGTTATGAGCAGAAATACTCAACACTGAACGTTGGGCTATATATCAAATTGAAGCTATTGAAAAACGCTATTTGGTGTAGAAATTTCAAGACTTTAGCTAAAAGGGAAATATTGAAAACTACAAAAATAATTGCCGATACTTTGCCGTTTTGCAGTTGTTTTTGTATTTTTTTAATATTTTTCTTGTCGCTGAAGTCTTGAAATTTCCACACCGAATAGCAATTGTCAATGGCTTCAATTTGATATATAGCACGACGTTTGGGGTTAAGTATTTCTGCTCATAACTGAGAAAAACTATTTTGGCTTCAACAAATCATAGGCCTTCATGATAGCAGTTAGCGTTCCAGTTTATTTATGGTTCAATGTTCCTACCATGCAGAAGGCCTCGCAACTGCTCTAGATCTAAATAAATGTAAAAAATTTACACTCAAAATTTCCATGTACAAAACTCTTCAAAATGATCATAACTGATGTTTGTATTTTTCTGTAGGTCCCAGTTCCCGAGTCTCTGACTGATCTTGCCTCGGTCGTAAGTAGTTCTCCGCGCAGAAATTATTTCTTTATAGTTTTCTCCTGTGCTCTCGCCATCATTTTTATCGGTGGACTAATTTCTGGACGTCTCACAAAGCGTGTCGCACGCGAGGCTAAAAACCGCTAAATTATTGTGCATGGTTCATGAAATACGTGACGCGTTTTAGATGTAGTAGAAAACCACAATTTTGGATGGTGCATGATGTATGTAGCATATATTTTATCAAGGGCAAATTAGAGAACATTGCTGGGGGAATTTGTTTCCTAGTTCTGTTTCCCGCTAGTGGACGAACTAGAAAACATTATTTCCTAGCAACATTGATTCGTAGCCATGTTTCCTAAAGGTGGACAAACTAGCAAACATTGTTCCCTGGTCGTGTTTTCCAAAGGTGGACAAACCAGGAAACATTGTTTCCTAGTCGTGTTTTCCAAAGCTGGGTAAACAAGGAAGCTGTGTTTCCTATAGTGATGTTTCCCAAAGGTGAGCAAATTATAAGGAAACATCAATTCCCAAGGCTGGAAAACATGAAACAGTGTTTCCTAGCCATGTTTCTCAAAGCTGGACAAACCAGGAAACCTTGTTTCCTAGTGATGTTTTCCAAAGCTGGGTAAACAAGGAAGCATTGTTTCCTAGTGATGTTTCCCAAAGGTGAGCAAATTAGGAAACATCAAATCCCAAGGTTGAAAACATGAAACAGTGTTTCCTAGCCATATTTCTCAAAGGTGGACAAACAACCAGGAAACCTTGTTTCCTAGTCATGTTTTCCAAAGCTGCGTAAACAAGGAAGCATTGTTTCCTATAGTGATGTTTCCCAAAGGTGAGCAAATTAGGAAACATCAAATCTCAAGGCTGGAAAACATGAAACAGTGTTTCCTGGTCATGTTTCTCAAAGCTGGACAAACCAGGAAACATTGTTTTCTGGACATGTCTCCCAAAGCTGTGTTAACCAGGAAAAATTGGTTTCCCAAAGCTGAGCAAAGCAGAAAACGTTGTTTCCCAGCGAATAACGGTTCCCGAAGCTGGACAAACCAAGAAACATTGTTTTCTAGCCGTGTTTCCCAAATACATCTTTTTGTGAAACCAATGGTGGGAAAGCCGGGAAGCATTGTTCCCTGGCCATATGTTTGCCAAATGTTGGAAAACCAGGAAGCATTTGTCAGAAATTTTTGCCTGTAATGTAAATTACTTGTAGTAAATATCTCAATTATAACAAATTCTGGCTATGAAATGTCCAGACATAGAAGTTGAAAAGTAAGAAAACGTTTGTGATGTAATAGTACCTTTTTGCGAAACAAATATTCCGAATTTGTTGTGAACTATTTTTTATACATGTTTGTGATGTTACTCTGAGTGCATATCCACACCGGGCGAGCTTGAAAAATATGCTAAAATTGTATAAAAAATATGCTATTTTTTATACAATTGCCACATATACGATAGTCGTTCTGTATAAACTACTGGCCTTAAGACGTCGAAGCATGCGCGATAGTTGTATCGTGTGTCACTGGGTTTTACTAAGCACTTTTGTTGTTAGCACGCCGTTACCAGAATGAGAAATTGGCGCCTGTACAGCTGTACTTAAAGTGGTTTTTTTAGACGAACAGGCGTCGCTTATTTTTGTAAATAACCTTTTGATGGGCTTGACATCTTTGACAGCTGGAAACACGTGGTTTTCTGTATGACAGTGGCTATAACGTTTTTATTTTATCGTAATTTGTTTCACATTCCGCGATCATTGGATCATGACTGGATGGCGCTATGGATGAGGTAAGTGTTGTACCAAGGGTCATTCTCGCGTAATTTCGTAAATAACGCTACTCGCTTTCTGCCATCATTGGATCGTGACTGGATTGGCGCTATATCCAGGTGATCTCGTGTTCGTATTTTAGCCAATCAGCGCTCAGAAAGGGTTGTCCGAATAGAAATCCATTTTGATGTATTCAGTCAATTATATCTTTCGTTATTCTTTATGAAACTAGTTGAAATTTTGTAATTATGTTTGGTTATGAGAACTCTAGCTCTGACAAAAATATGGAATCGAAATAAAGTATATTACAGGAGATATTCAGTTGTTTTAATCATAAAATGGATTTCTATTTGACAACTAGTGCCAGTACTTTTCCGCGTATCAAGATCATCTGGATGTAGTAAGTGTTGTGCCAATGGATCATTTGCATTATAGACTAAATTTTGATCTGGACAAAAATTTCATCACAGCTTGAAAGAGCATCACAAAATTAGTAATATTCCAAAGTTTCGTTGCGAAATGTTGTAAAATGCGGATAATATAGCCTTGTGAAATTTGCAATTTTCAGTCATTTTGTATTACAAACGAGAAATTGATGCCCCAACACCCGATTGGGCTGTCAATTTCCCGTGCGTAATACAAAATGACTGAAAAACGGAAAACTTCGCATGGCTATATTCACATTTTACAACATTTCGCAACGAAACTTTGGAATATTACTAATTTTGTGATGCTCTTTCAAGCTGTGATGAAATTTTTGTCTAGATCAAAATTTAGTCTATAATGCAAATGGTCCATTAAGGGCCATTCTCGCGTATTAAATTTCGTAAATAATGCTACTCTGCTACTCGCTATCAGACTGGGAAGTTGTCTATTGAAAAATTCATTGTCTCGATCGGATCCAACTCGCATTTTCGGGTTTCCAGACTACCCATCGAGGTATAGAGCGAACGGGGATTGGTAGCGAGGCCTATCAAACTTGACTGCCAACCTCGTTCCCAGGCTCCACAAGAGGGGCGAGGTTGCTTGACTGCACGAAATATTTTCTTGACGGCTATTAATGAGCGTCTGTCTTGGAGGACACATCTTCATATCTCTGGTTCTGAAATAGAAATCATGAAACACTGCACGTCCTCTAAGACAAGCGTTAGATCGTCACGAAAATATTTCATGCACTTATCTATTGCATCTGGAGGTACATTAGCAAACATTTTAAACATTCCGGATGCAAAAGTAACGAAATTCTATACATACGAAACTGTACAAAACATTGGAGTAAACACGTGATGCACGTGATACACTGCAAAAAATAAAACGTATTTTCCATAAACTATTTGTTACCACGTGTCCACGTTTGCTTGTACAATCTTTAATATGCAATTACACTATTCTGATCACAAATGGTTTACAGTAGCATTTACCTTCAGTAGATTATATGTAGTGCTATAAGATCTACGGAGTAGTGATTATGCAAAGAAGCTATATGCTAAGTATTCTAGAAAGTCTATAAATCAAATGTACGAGTTAAAAATAAACAATTGCCATCGTAAAGGTTGGACTTCTAGCGAATATAGATTTGTCCACCAGGGTTGGAAACTCCTTTCTTGTGATGTGAGTCTGTACCATCTTTCACTATCCCACAAGGATTGTTTATTGGGGTGAAACCATCTGTGGATCCATCAAAGAAATAATATGTACTGGAGGCTCTCAATATCGGTCCAAGACGGGACCATTGAATTAGGTATGGTACCGCGCCACTACAAGCTGTTGCCACGTTCTTTATATTCTGACATGTGATTGACCCACGTGTGTCTGTGACCATACTTCCACCATCTGGTTGACAAACAAGCCAATCATTAATGTTTGACTTGACCATGAACTCGTTTCCAATGTTCTTCCAAAGATTCCAGTCTAGAGCCCCAAGAGATGACTCACTGAGTGGAGGAGTGGTTGAGATTGGGACATTGAGCCTATCGCCAGGCCAGGTTGGACGGGGGGTTACGGCATTGCTTGGTGAATTAAAATTGTCGTAATTTGTAAAGGTGTAGCTGTAAACCAAGGTCCAGCCTCCCCCGTGAGTTTCCATGTCACAGTAAACTTGAAATAACTTATTGGCTGCAGGCCGGATCCAGTACGTTCCTGATACTACGAGTTTATCTCTTGCCTGGATATCTTTACAAGACCGGGGTTTAATTTTGAACCATAACTTAACGTGGCTGAAATAAAATAGAATTATAACTTGTAAAGTTAACGTAAATCCCCTATGGAGTCTCTCTCTAATAAGCTCCAACCCATTTTAAAAGAAGAAATTCATAAAGTCCTCTCTATTGACTGCCCTCTCAAATCTCGCATTTTGCCACCCCGAAGGTGCGCGTTTTATGGAGTTTTATGAGCCCTTCGGACAGACTTTCCTGAACGATTTTTATAGCCGTATTACTAAAACAAGAAACAACTGGAGGGCACCCCTGCGCTCCTTCGCCCAGCGGCTACGCTCGTGTTCCAAGATCCGCCATGTAAAGTGTAGTGAAATGTATCTCGTAATATTAAATCCTAAGAAAACTAAAGCCTCTGCGGAGGAGAGAGACCATAAACCTTAAATCATTGTTGCGTTTGGAAACATAAAATTGCCCTAATAAAGACCATCTTACATCTGGGACTTACTAGTATTTAGTATTTCTTCAATCTTTTTAAATCTTGCATCTTGCTCAGAGATTTTCTTTTGTAACAGCTCTAGAAAGCGTTCACCTGCCTTTACAAAATCCTCAGTCTAAAAAAAACCAGTTTAGATATCGTATTTACTCGTTTAAGCGCCGATTGAGCGCCGCTCCCGAATTAAGCGCCGCACTTATCACAACCCAACGCGGCGCCTAATCGAAGCACCGTCTGAAAAATGGTTTGCGACACCCAACCGCGGAAGGAAAACGCCCTGGTTACGAGGTTGCAATCTTTAACAAGCCTTAGAACGTTTTTCTCCTACATTTCAGTGTTTTTTCTGTTATATTTGGTTGCGAATATTTCATGTTAGCGCTTACAAAAAAAAAATATAAAGATTAAGAGCGCCGCCCTCGAAAAAGCGCCGCCTTCAAATAAGCGCCATATTTAAACGAGTAAATACCGTATACACGTTTTATTATAAAGGTTCAGATTTTAAAGCGACCATTAGCCAATCAATGCAGGGAGGGTGAAAGTTCTCTTTTACCTCAACATCTCGAACATCTTCAAACGGCACGAATCTTGCAGTGGTTGTGTAAATAACAACCAACAACACAATTCCACAAGCAAATTTCATTTTGGTTCACGCTAAAAATTAAAATGATTTTAAAAACTCGATAATATTCATAAAGAAAAGACAAAGGATATGTGATAAAAAAAACATGTTCATTTACATAAACTTTATAAGCTTTGATTTTCTCGGCTTAGACAACGATTAGTTTTAAAATTACTTCGCTAATGAACTCATCAGATATGGGTCGTTTAAAACACTCTCGGTACGTGCTTTATCATATATAAAACTGTCGGCTGTCGCTTCGAGTTTTATAATTTCCAAGAAAGCACTCCCTGCTCGTGTTTTTTAATAGTACATAAAGTTACAGTCAATGTTGAAGGAATGTAGTTCTATGTTACTCGGTTCACCAGAATGAAATATGTCGAAGTTAAAATTGCAAACAGTTTTAATAGAAAACTCTTAGAATGCTTATGTCTATCTAAATTTATATATTAATATTATATATAGAAGAAGACATGCGCTAAAACGGAAAAACCGCGCAGTTTTTTGTACCTGTGAATACCAATAAACCGATCTAAAAAATAGCCCGCCAAAACCGAAAATCCAAACGCCCAAATAATTATAGGCACTTAATTAAAGAAGTCCAAATACCTATATCAAGAATCGCGAGCGCTTTTTGAAAAGGCTATTCTTAGATATATAAGATTATAAGAGATACCAAATGATAACTCGGACGATTTCAAGGTTTGGAAGATTAGAAGAGTCAGCCCGTGCATGAGAAGAAAATGATCAACGCCGAACGGCCTTAAGCCCATTCCCACTAGGTGAATTTGTTCGCGCGCAGTAAAATGGGCTTAATGTCTAATGAGGAATATAAGCTTTAAAAATAAATCTTGTATTCGAAACACACTTACCTCGATATTATGTAATAAAAATTCAGTGAAAATACCAAGTGAACACTCTACCGAGGTTTGTCGTTTTTAAATTAGAGGTTTCTTTGCCCCTATATATATTCCTGTACGAGATGATAAACAAATAAGCTGAATAACAATTACAGGTATGACGCAGAGGATATGACGCTATTTCCGACAAACAGCAAACACTTGTTCAACCGAACTCATTCAACCACTTTTCTTCAGTCTAGTGTCCTGCATAGCTAATTTTTCCGCATAAATATTCCTCAATCATGTCATCGTTAACAATATTTTGGAAAATGTATCACTGAATGTCATATCCCTGTAAACATTTACCTGTGCAAAATAGACTTAATTTACATGTCTGATTATTTACGATTTTACTTCAAACGCAGCCCCATTAATTTACTAGATTTATGCCTGTATATAGTCCAGACCAAAACTGAGCCTCGGGGCTTTTACGAAGGAATTATTCAAAAATTGTGCCAGCTTTTCCCTATTTTAAGTCGTATATATACTATATTTCAATTATATCTACTCGTGGGACTGTGCTGTGTGCATTACTGATTCCTTACATTAATTGCTTTCGAATTCTCCTGCCCAATCACCTCACGGATAGTGCGAGGATTTTATGAAATTCTTAAACTGAAGAAACATGCGACGGTATGCGAGAATATATCTAGCCCTGTTTTGGTTGTGTCGAAATCTCTGCTTTTTCCCAGTTCTGAGATTGCGATGCTTCCCAGTGACTGGTGCTTTGGTAGAGCAAAATTACCTTTGATCATGATATTGACATGCATTGCGATATTTTCATACCAGCAGAAAATGAATTCAATTTTTTACTTCCGTAAACGTGAGCCATTGTAACGGTACAGTGGAAGTCAAATCTGAACCGCTCTCGGAAAAAACAAAACGTGCAGACACTCAAACAAACGTGCAAACAAAACGTGCAGACACGCAAACAAACGTGCAAACAAAACGTGCATAACAATTACAGGTATGACGGGTATGACGCATTTCCGACAAACGGCAAACACGTGTTCAACAACTCATTCAACCACGTTTCTTCAGTCTAGCGCATAGCTAATTTTTTTCTGCTTGAAATATTCCAGATAAA
>CACRXK020001782.1:0-49783 GCA_902702795.2 Paramuricea clavata
CAACCAGGATCCACGACCTTCTCCTTGATAATCGATCACTGGGTCACTTGAGATGTCCTACATGGATAAACGATTGTAATGAAGCATTTTTATGCTTGAATGATAATATTTCATTATTGCACATGATCTACACAGCAGACTTGTCAACTTCAGTTCTATTTAAAACACGAGTGTTTTATTGAGAACACGAGGCGACAGGCAAGTGTCGTATATCTGGTAAAGACTGCGAGTGTTTCAAATCGCTTAAAAATGACCCATCCTATGAGTTCATTGGCGAAAAAAAATCAACTTTGTCTAAAGTTTATGTAGATTAACATGTCTTTTCCTCATGAATTATTAATGAGTTTTTAAGCTTTCATAATATTTCATATGTACTGGCACATATGATCTACAGCACACTGGTTATTAACGTTTTATAAGAGCATGCGTTCAACATCTGGCGCACCTTTTCTCCATATTCCTGGACGTGGCTCAAGTTTGTCCTCTTTTTAACTTTTAGAAATTGTTGTTGAAGCGTCTCTTTGGTCAGGTTTGACTGGAATTGTAAAATGACCAATATTACATTAACTATATTTTTTCATTTATATTTTCATATACAGGTGTAGTCTAACCTTGTCTGAGTTTTCCATCCAGGCAATACTATAGAGATCACCAAGGTATGTTTCTCTCTTTTCATCCCAGTACGTGGCGTAAGATGATTCATGTGGGTTTGCAGCAGTCGTGGCAAAGACTGGAAAAAGAGGAAATTATGTTGAGACAGGAAAATATAGATAGCTTGATTTATACTAGACACGGATGATGCTCTCTCTATGTACAAACGTACATATGTAAATACAATATTTTCCGATCCGAGTTCACGTTATCGATTTTTCATCTTGCTATTTGGCGGAAATGGAACTCAGAATTTCATGATGTTTGGACATTGCAGCGGAAACTGCGGTCAAATGTATAGGGAAAACAAAATGTTCAAAACGACGTAAAGACCGTTTTCCACTAGGAGGAAATTTTCCGCGCGCAGCGGAAATTGTCCTTGTCTTGTGATTTCTCGGGTGGAACTAATTAGAAAAGACAAAGAGAAATTCCGCTCCGCGCGGAAAACTCCGCCTAGTGGAAAACGGCCTTAACTCGTGCCCTGAATGTCCAAACATGAAATTTTCGCTATAAACTAGTATGAGCATGACGATTTCGATGCTGAGGTCCGTTTTTGCTAAAAATCTGTAGGTAGCGAGATGAAAAATTAATGACGTCGGGAAGACAAGCACGATTTGTTCCCGGAATTATTGCCAATCGTTCGAACTTTGAACATAATCATTAAATCATACTAACTCTTGATATCATCGGGCAGTCCGCCGTTAGAGAACATTGACCCTGATTCGCAAGCTTCAATGTATATTACCATCTAAAGAAACGTTTGTAATTTTAAAATGACCAGTAACTGATGACCCATAATTGGTAACAACGACCCATAATTTGCAACATTAAATCATAATTAGCCACATGGAGCCTTAATTATTAACCACAATGACCCATAATTAGCAGGAACCCAAAAAAGGAACTCTATTTCTACTGTACCTTTTTGTATTTCTTTTTTTCATGCATGAATTTTAAGGCATCCAAAAGTTGCTTTTTCTTCAACTAAAGCAAAAAGTGTTGGTTGTCAGATGTAATTTCTTGGAATTAAACACAAATTAAGAACACAGAAATTGAGAGATGTTACGTTTAATGAAGATACTCACTGTTGGAGCGACATCAGGAAAAGCAATAAGTCCAGGCGCTCCGTGGTCAGCAAAATATATAAACACATCGTCATCTGGGCCACTACATGACAGAGAACGAAATTACCACAGTGTATGCACATGAAGCTCATGCATCACAGAATGGAACACGAAAAAATGTTGACACCTCTAGGAGCAAGCACTAAACCCCGGATGAAACTAGGATGAGAGTGCACGAGGCAGTCACGCGATCTTGGTTAGCTGTTCTTAATGCTTTCCCAACACTATCATGTATTTTATTACTACATACAATAAAACGAAATCAATTGACATTTGACATCATAATTTTACTCTGATAGCTGCAAGTTAACCACCATCTGCACGACAATGCTAAGATACTATATTCGGGTGTCAGACATTCTCCTTACCTTCCAAGGACCTTTCCACTGCCAGTTCCTCTCAAAGCGTCTTTGTCTCCTTTCAGTACGTTCAAAAAGTTCTTTGGAGTAACCGCCTGAAAAGGTCAAGGTGAACATTTTATTACTGACACGTGAAAACGCACAAGTTGTAACAAACCTGCAGCAGACTTGTAGAAATGCTGTTCCAACAACTTGTCAACAGCATACGTTCGTACTGCTTGTTGACAACTTGCTACAAGGTTGTTGAGTCCAACAGAATTGTTACAAGTTGTTCCAGCAACTTGTTATCGTCCTGCGCAATCCAACAATTTATCAACAAGTTGTGAGTGACAACCTTGTAGCAACTTGATAAAATAACAGCATTGTTACAACTTGTTGACAAGCTTGCTACAAGCCTGTTGCGAACACATCTTGTTGACAAGTTGTGAGATTTGTGCGTGTGTAGATGGTTCAAAAATGAACCATTTCTGAATAAAGTCCCACATACCGCTCCAGTGTAATCCTTGAGAACCCCGTGGTAAACATCGGGTCCATTAGGCTAGAAAAAACAACACTTCATGTATTAAAGTGGAAAAAAGGGGTTTATTTCTCTTCGGGTACAGGCCCCATGCCCATGTAGCAGTTTTAGGAAAGGAGGAAAATTTCTATGCATCGTGCGACCACAGAATAGTATAATAAAATGTGGTGTATTGTGGGTTAATAAATTAAATACCTTATTAATGATTTTACCAGGTGTTGGATTATCTTCATTGTGAGCAAGATCATCATACATCATCACGACGATATTCTCATCAGGAATGCCATTTCTGTGGAGTATTTGGTACGAATGACAGATGTCGGCCTAGAGGGAATATACAGGACCAGGTACGTAAATTTTGGGTATTACAGCAAAGAGGACAGACAGATCTCTTCAATTATACAGTAGTGACAGCAGAGCGCTGCAGACTGACACGGATTCAACTACTTGAAATATACAATTAGCCATTCCGAAGTTGATGAGTGAGCTGGGGACGAGTGTTAAAAAGTGCCCAAATTAAGAAATCACAAAAAATGCCCAAATCACTATAAAGACCACCCCAAAATTAGTAAGCATGCAAAGTTTGAAGACGTTTACATGAATACCCTTCGAATAATAAGCTTTCGAAAATTGTGAAATTACTGAATAAAAGATTGTTTTTGGGACGCGCGTCCCCAAAAACAAAAATTACAGTACATTTCATAGTAAATATCGCGATTTTCGAAAGCTTATTATTCGAAGGGTATTCATATAAACGTCTTCAAACTTTGCATACTTACTACTTTTGAGGTGGTCTTTTTAGTGATTTGGTTTATTTCTTAATTTGGGCACTTTTTAACACTCGTCCCTAGTCCACTCATCAACTTCGGAATGGTTAATTAACTGGTATTTTTCAGGCAATTGAATCCCTCTCAGTACACAGCTTTCAAATCTCTTCAATAAAGACACTGAATGTCCGTATTAGAAAGGTGTCTATTTATATTAGAGAGGATTTATTAGACGCTATCTACACAAATGAGCATGGCAGTAAATACGGTTTGGTACATAGTTATTTTGAAGGGCTCTAGCTAATATGCCTTCTACCCCCAGCGAGAGAATAGGAGCGGGGCAATTCTCCCATGGCACACGCAACATAAAATGTGTATTGTAGACATATACTGTAGTCATAGGCCAGAAACTGGTGTCGTGGTTCAAGCCCCCTGTACACAAGTAACGCAGTCAGGGACGTTCATTCAGTTTGTGCTGAGGTTCAGACAGTTCTACCTGCTGTCTCGACTCTTACATTAATTAGTAATTTCAACTTTTTTTTTGAGCAGTCTTGGTCCTTGGCTTAGTTGGCTAAGGTTTCGAACTAGATAATTCACATCGCTTGTTCAAACCAATTAACATCGGGTCATTTTCAATTGTTATTCTGTAATCTCTATATTAAATTTTTAAAAATACAATTCTAATCCTTTTGACGTCATTTCGGGATAGTATTCCTGAACATCACGAACGAAATATAGCCTGGGCACTCTCCTCCGCAGAGTCAATTATATAGGATTGTAGGGATAATGTAGTAGGGATTGTAGGGATAATGTAGGGATAGTAGAGGCAATATTACGTAATGTTACTAAAAATTCGTAAGGCTCTGCGGAGGAGAGTGTAGCGCTAGCAAGGCGGCGCGAGAACGTCGCGTGTGTCATGTGATGATTTGTATCCCGTTACCAACATCGTATCTAGTTGCTTTATGGGTAATGTTGTCATTTGATCGTCATGTGTATAACTAATTCTTCAAAACGAAAGCAGCTGTACACTGTTTCATTTTAAAACGCAATATCTAGCTCATATTTTCACCGGCATGGATTTCGTTTTGTTTGTAGTGTATAGTTTATACAGTCGTTCTAGTGGAGCAGTATAGTTGTTGAAAGATCTATACGCCGATTTATGAAACATATATAGTCACGAGAATAGCAGAGTGTACTCATAATACGTTTTATTTGTTTAATACTAGATCAGTACTAATAGAACAACATTTACAGAACTGTTTCAACTATATGCTGCCTAATACCAAACTAACAAGTTGCTTATATAATTACAAGATGGTCGATGAATTTGATCTGAATAAAGTGAGCGAACTATACCTGATGTCTGTAGTTATCCCAAGTGTTTGAACCAGCTACCAATACAGCCCATGTCTTGCCTTCTGCAATGTTGGGGAGTAAGGTCACACAAACGAGAAAGGAAAGCACGATACAAGCGGACTTCATTTTCCTCGTGTTTATTACGCGAATGCCTCTTGATACGTACAGTCCCAACTGATATTGATGATATGGAAATGTAGGTCACAAGACAGTCACGATAAGGCGATAATGCCCTTTGGCAGTATGTAAAACGGTTTATAATTTCAGCCCACGCAAAAACGCAGATTATTCCATCCGGTGTTGCACGTCATGAAACACATGACTGACGCAAAAAATGAAATGTGAAAGTCCGGAATTATACTACAAATTCATAGAGAATTTTTGAAGTATTTTCATACTGTATCTCGGAAAAATCATGCCTGATAGTTTCGTGGTCGAAACACACGTTGTTCCTATTCTTTCCACAAGAGGGAACTGAAGATTCTGGGAAGGAGTTGATTTCTACGAACAGATAGTTCGATAACAGATTCATTTGTTAGACGTCACCTATTTGCAAGTAGAAATGTTTTAGGGTTTTTTTTACTTTCCTAATCAAGAACTGAAACAAAAACTACTCAATACGTCAAATTAAAACTTTTAAACTAATATGTTCTGATTTTTCCATTGATCACTTTCCCAAAAGGTTTTATGAAACGAACGAAACCAAATCCTTACCAACGAAACCAAATCCTATATATATATATTTGGTTTCGTTCGTTTCATAAAACCTTTTGGGAAAGTGATCAATGGAAAATCAGAACATATTAGTTTAAAAGTTTTAATTTGACGTATTGAGTAGTTTTTGTTTCAGTTCTTGATTAGGAAAGTAAAAAAAACCTAAAACATTTCTACTTGCAAATAGGTGGCGTCTAACAAATGAATCTGTTATCGAACTATCTGTTCGTAGAAATCAACTCCTTCCCAGAATCTTCAGTTCCCTCTTGTGGAAAGAATAGGAACAACGTGTGTTTCGACCACGAAACTATCAGGCATGATTTTTCCGAGATACAGTATGAAAATACTTCAAAAATTCTCTATGAATTTGTAGTATAATTCCGGACTTTCACATTCCATTTTTTGCGTCAGTCATGTGTTTCATGACGTGCAACACCGGATGGAATAATCTGCGTTTTTGCGTGGGCTGAAATTATAAACCGTTTATATATATATATATATATATATGAAAAATGGGGTATGGGGTATGAAAAAAAAGAAAACCTCTGAGGGGGGTACGAAAAAAAAACACAGAAATTTTGGCGTATGGCATTCAGAGTCGTTTGCTACACGGCAAACAATATTTCATATTGTATCTCGGAAAAAAATCATGCTTGATAAGTTTCGTGGTCGAGTTCGTCTTTTCCGACACGTTGTTCTTATTCTTTCCCTTGATTTTTTCCTCCACAAGAGGGAATATTCTGGAAACGAGTTCAGGGACGCCGGAACTGGGGGGGAGGAGGGGGGCAGCCGCCCCCGTTGCCCTCACCAGGAGGGGCAAGGGGGGCAAAGGTGCCCTTTCGATTTAAAGGATTGCCCTTGGCGAAATAGCGAATTGTCAGAAATGTTAGTGCAATTCTTTTATGAATTTGCTTCAGAAAACGCAAGAAATGCAGTCATCAATATATACAAAATTTACGAACTTCACAGGGCTATATTTTCCTCATTTTACGACATTTCGCAACCAAACTTTGTAATTCTGGTCTAGATCAAAATTTCGTCCATTGTGAAACCCCAAGTTTTTCACCCAGAATAACATGACGTTCTGAAGTTTTGCCGCACACAAGTGTATTGCAGACGTCAAAACAGTCTGTTGCCAACGTTGTCCCAAACTAGAACATGAAAAATTTCGCAAAAACAAAACAAATTTAAATCCTTTTATGAATTATGATGAAAAGAAATCGACATTATTTTGAATAAAGAAAGAGGAAATTATGGTGAAGTACGGCATTGAAATATTTGCCAGAGTAAAGCCGGGAAAAGGACGTCTCGGGGTGAGAAATTTAACATGTGTTTTACTGTTTTTACTGTTTGATTTGTCAGTACATGTTCATAAACCTTATAGTTCATTTTAATTCTACAATTTTTCACTCTATGTGCTAATATTATATATCGTTAAGGACTTTTGTACTGTTGTATGTAACACTGAATAATGAATTTGACAGCCTTTTTTTACCCATCCATTTTCAATTTTGACATCGTGTACCTTAATAGCACCTAGACCTAGTTTATTTAATACCTTGTAAACTTAATTTCCTAAAAAAAAGTCATTTATAACTCCATCATTCTTTAGAACTACTAAAATTTCATACAAATAACATATTCTTGCAATTCATCTTTAAATGTTAAGTTTAAACTACTTCCAAATGTGTTTCTTTGTGTTTGTGTGTTTAAACAAGAAAGATTGATATTCTTGAATCACTTTATTTCGTCCAGGATTGTGATTGTGAAGATGGGGAAGATGGCTATTCCTATGTATCATTCCATGTCCCAAAAGATCTCGCTCGAGATTTTATCAACAACAAGAAGGAAATGTACAAGTTCAGGTATTGTGATTGAGTTCACTATAACAGGTGGTCTGCTGATAAATATTGTTCTTACTACACCAGTGAATGAAGTCCAACCTTTCTTAATCTTCCCTTGGGGTCGTCCATGTATGCAACTAAGGGGGGCATAATCAGAATTTTTGCACATGCATATTGTTTAAATTATATCATTTCTGATATATGCTGTGTTGGTCTAATGTACTCAGGTGAATAAGATGCTTGTGTGATGTTACTCTGAGTGTATATCCACACCGGGCAGGCCTGAAAACTATGCCTGGCCACAGTGGTATTTGAACCTATGACCTTTGGAATACTAGCCCAATGCTCTGCCAACTGAGCTACACGGTCAGGTCGGTTCGAGTCAGGAACTAGACTCAGTTCCGAAATATCGCACACTCGAACCGACCTGAGCATTGGGCTAGTATTCCAAAGGTGACGTAGGTGGCCAGGCATATTTTTCAGGCCTGCCCGGTGTGGATATACACTCAGAGTAACATCACACAAGCATGATATCATTTCTATTGTTCTTTGCATACAAAGGGGGGAGGGAGGGGGTAAAATTTGCAAACTTTTTTGCTTATGTACAAAATGTACATGGCCTCCTAATGCACTGATCAATCTGAATGTGACATCCCCTCCCTAGGCATATATGATTGTTAGGATGTTTAACAGTTTCATTTCAAGCTTGACCAATATATAATATTGCTTTGCAAAGTGTTTGCAACAGATTATAGAATGTTTTTACACCAAAACTAATTAATAACTATTATTATATATGAATAACTTTTCAGATTCAATAAAGCTTTTGACAGACATACGAAACAGGATGATATATTTGAACATGTAGCCAGAGGCGTTATTGACAAGTATGTTGACTTTAATGACAACTTATGTCAAGCTACGGTGAGCAACAACAAAAATATCTAACTTGCACCACTTGATAACACCTGATTTCTATCTGGCCCCCAGCAGTGTGTGAGAAAATGTTTTCTACTTTTTTTGTTCCGCAGTCAGTGGAAAATAACATTTAATTTCCAATTTCTTCTGTGGGGGAAGTGTGGATGTTTTATGAAATGACCCATTCTATAAATAATATCCATGCTAATAATAAACTTTTTAAAAGTAAATTATTAATTTGATTCTTGTAGTGTTTTATCAGGATTTAATGGAACAATATTTGCATATGGACAGGTAACATAATTGCCTCATTATTGAACTAACAAGTGACTCATTATTGAACTAACAAGCTACTCATTATTGAACTAACGAGCTACTCATTATTGAACTAACGAATTACTTGTTATTTGAACTAACGAACTACTCATTATTGAACTAACAAGCTACTCATTGAACTAGCAAGTCACTCATTATTGAACTAACAAGATACTCATTATTGAACTAATGAGCTACTCATTATTGAACTAACAAGCTACTCAGTGAACTAGCAAGTGACTCATTATTGAACTAACAAGATACTCATTATTGAACTAATGAGCTACCCATTATTGAACTAGTGAGCTACTCATTATTGAACTAATGAGCTACTCATTATTGAACTAATGAGCTACTCGTTGAATTAATGGGTGACTCATTATTGAACTAACGAGCTACTCATTGAACTAGCGAGTGACTCATTATTGAGCTAACGAGTGACTCGTTATTACAGACAGGATCTGGAAAGACATTCACAATCACTGGAGGAGCAGAACGATATGCAGACAGAGGAATAATACCAAGAACCCTATCATACATGTTTGGATGTTTTGAAAAAGTATGTAGTCACTTAAGGTTACTTCACATGATGAATCAACCTCGTTCCCAGGCTCTTTGCTCTTGATGATGAATGTGTGTTTTAGTCTATTGAACATGGCTCAACAAATTTTAGGTGTAACTTTACCAAATTTTTAGTGAAGGAAGCCAAGAAAATGCTGATTTTCGAAAATCTTCATTTGATGGGTGTTCTGTTTAAACATGTCCAGTACTGGCTGACTAAAGAAATATATAAATATCCCATAAAAAAAATCAAAATATGTTTATAGTTTACCTCAATGTTTGTCTACATATCTCGATTTCAATCATCATAAAAAAAAGAGGTAAAAAAGAGGTGTCCGGAAAATTTCTCTTCTTCAATGGTTTTTCTGATATGACGTTTTCTTTGACAACTTGGTGAATATCAGTGACAAATCCAAGAATCAGGGCATATCAGAAAAACCACTAAAGAAGAGACATTTTCCGCACACTTTTTTACCGTGCCTATGAAGATTCGAATTGCGATATCTAGACAAATGTTGAGGTAAACTATAAACATATTTTGATCTTTTTATGAAGGTACTTATATATTTATTCAGTCAATGAGTCAGCCAATACTGAAAATGTTTAAACTGAACACCCATCAAATGAAAATTTTCGAAATCAGCATTTTCTTGGCTTTCTTCACTGAAAATTTGGTAAAGTTACACCAAAAATTCGTTGCTCCATGTCCAATGGATTAAAACACACGTTCATCGTGTGAAGTAAGCTTAAGATATTGACGTATATATTTACTATATAGTCAAACTCTTGTTATATTAGTTTCTAATGCCCTGACTAAATTAAAACAATGCCATCCACCCACCCACCTCCTGGAAAATTTGCAAGCACCATATCCCCCCTAGCATCTGGTACACCCCCCTAGAGTATCTGAAAACTCCTCCCTGGAATTTCCAAACTTCACCAACAACTCTCCCACCACCCTTGGAACCCCCCCCCCCCTTCATGAATCATGGCCTAACTCACTAAAAATGGGAAATATTAAATTACTTAGAACCCAGAGTATGTGTACACATCTCATGTGTCGTATCTTGAAGTTTACAATGACAATGGCTATGATCTCTTGGATCCAAAACATGAAGCATCAAAACTTGAAGATTTGCCGTAAGTTGCAAGAAAACTTGATGTCCTCAATAAAACAACTTTCTGCTACTGTGTATAAATGACTCATCATAGCATTCTGCCTGCAGAAAAATTGGTTTGATGGAAGACAATGATGGAAATATACATTTAAAGAACCTTTCCTTACACCAAGCAAACAATGAAGAGGAAGGTACAGAACTACATATTTTAAATTATCAGTGTTTCAATGGACCTTTCCCCTTATAACTAAAATTTTGATCTAGACAAAAGTTTCATCACAGCTTGAAAGAGCATCACAAAATTAGTAATATTCCAAAGTTTCATTGCGAAATGTTTTAAAATGCGGATAATATAGCATTGCGAAGTTTGCAATTTTCAGTCATTTTGTATTACGCACAGGAAATTGACAGCCCAATCGGGTGTGGGGCATCAATTTCCCATTTGTAATACAAAATGACTGAAAATTGCAAATTGTGCAAGGCTATATTATCCGCATTTTACAACATTTCGCAACGGAACTTCGGAATATTACTAATTTTGTGATGCTCTTTTAAGCTGTGATGAAATTTTGTCCAGACTTGTTTAGATCAAAATTTCACTCATAAGGGGAAAGGTCAATTGGGCATCCAATAGCTCCATGGTCCGAGGTGTCACTTCTTGGGTAGCCCATGACAAGGTTAACTCTTGACAAGAGACAGAGTAAAATAATAACGTAGGGCTCAGAAATTAAATTTTGAACAAGTGATGTGACTCCATTTGGACATGCCAAGTTTCTCCAAATCATTTGAAGTGTTTTTTTTAACCTTCCAATTGTCTCTTTCATTTAGCGCTAAATTGGTTGTTTCTTGGAGATACAAATAGAATGATTGCTGAGGTATTAGATATGACAGATAGTACAGAACAATGATCAAAACAGTCCTTGTATTTTCCTCATTATATACAGTAGCCTGTACTCTTTTTGATTTATCTAATTATACATAAATGGTACAATAACTCTTCCTAGACACCAATGAACCAAGCATCAACAAGATCACATTGCATCTTCACAATTCATGTTTCTGCTAGAGAACCTGGTTCAGCGACATTGCGAAGAGCCAAGTTACATCTTGTTGATCTGGCTGGGTACGGAAAAAAAATAATTACATAATAATTACTGTAGTTATTTATTGATAATTAGTAATGAATAATTTGTGCTTGCAGGCAAAACTTTCAAGAATATTCATGCTTACGTGTCATATAATATTTAACAAAAATGTTTCTTAGTTCTGAGAGAATTCACAAGAGTGGTGTTGATGGGACAATTTTGACTGAAGCAAAATATATCAACCTTTCACTACACTATCTTGAACAGGTTAGAAATGAAAAATAATAATTAGCATTCTAATTGAATACCGTTCAACATTCTAATTGAAACATATCGCATTATCTTGCCCATGTAACGTGAGATTAGAATGCATAGAAAGGTCGAAACGTCTAAGTGACTGTTTTTACAGCATGAATATTGATTTCTCCAAACATGTTTTCAGGTGATTGTGGCTTTGTCTGAGAAATCAAGAACTCACATTCCGTATCGTAATTCGCTTCTTACTTCAGTGCTAAGAGACAGGTAAGAACTAGTTAAACTCCAATAATTTATGGGTCAAGAATTGTTCACTATTTTATGGTTTCGTATGTTAACAGTTGAATAATGTAGAACTATTCTTTTTGCATTTAGTTTGGGAGGGAATTGCAGAACAACTATGATTGCCACTTTATCGATTGACCGCAAGAATATTGATGTAAGTTATTAGAACCAATTAGAACTGATTAATAGAATCAAATCTCGTGTTTAATTTAAGTAATTGTTTCATTCCCTTAGGAGTCCATATCAACGTGTAGATTTGCGCAGAGAGTGGCCATGATTAAAAATGATGCTATCTTAAATGAAGAAATTGATCCGAAGCTTGTACGTTTGTGATAATGTTGTACTTTTTATAAATGCTTGACCATAATATTCTTTCAACACATTCAAGTTTCAAGACAGAAATACATATAGGTTTTACAGTCGGTTTCAGCTGACTTTTCACTCAAATGTTCCGAACTTCGTTCCGAACTTCGCAAATTCGTTGCCAAGTTCAAAAGTTCATAATGAAATTCACAAACGGGTTTGTAAACTGGGCATTTGATTGGCTGGTTTGATTTAATAGCCAATCAGAGGCTTTGTTTACAAACCTGTTTGTGAATTTCATTATGAACTTTTGAACTTGGCAACGAATTTGCGAAGTTCGGAACGAAGTTCGGAATCTTACGGTGAAAAGTCAGCTGAAACTCACTGTAAGGCTGGATCGCAGTTGGAATATTGCATGGGTAAATTCTACGTTATGAAGAATTTGAAAGAAATTTTTGAGGAAACTGTCTTATTGTTTAAAATCTTCAAAACACCTTTAACATCTTTACCACCTTTACCAATTCAAAATTCCTACTGTGATCATAGAAACTTTGATAGCGTAAACCAGCCTTTAATGTCAGTCGTGAAATAATTAGAAGAAGGTTTAAAGAAAGTTGAGAGGAAGTTTTAATTAGAAGGTTTAAAGAAAGTTGAGAGGAAGCTTTAAAGAAGTTTTAAAGAAAGTTGAGAGGAAGTTTTAAAGAAGGTTTAAAGAAAGTTGAGAGGAAGCTTTAAAGAAGGTTTAAAGAAAGTTGAGAGGAAGCTTTAAAGAAGGTTTAAAGAAAATTGAGAGGAAGTTTTAAAGAAGGTTTAAAGAAAGTTGAGAGGAAGCTTTAAAGAAGGTTTAAAGAAAGTTGAGAGGAAGTTTTAAAGAAGGTTTAAAGAAGGTTTTTTTCTTCAGATGATAATCAAGTTAAAGCAAGAAATACAGCAATTGAAAGACGAGCTAGCACTGTCGACAGGAATGGAGTACAAGGGAGAACTGACTGAAGAGGATATTGAAAGGTGAGAAAACCGAAATAAAGCCAGGGTGTGAGAATTCAAAATCTTTGATCGTACCTGACTGGTACCCCAATGATTATTGCCGCGTACTTGAGTTTGTACAAACTCAGTTAAGATTCAAGGTAACTTAGCCTATAAATTAAGTACTTAAAGAACAGGTTTCTGAAAAGTATTCATTCAGTAATTAGCCATTCCGAAGTTGATGAGAGGACTTGGGACGAGTGTTAAAAAGTGCCCAAATTAAGAAATGAACCAAATCACTAAAAAGAGCACCTCAAAATTAGTAAGTATACAAAGTTTGAAGACGTTTACATTAATACCCCTCGAATAACAAGCTTTCGAAAATCGCGATATTTACTATGAAATGTATTGTAATTTTTGTTTTTGGGACGCGCGTCCCAAAAACAATCTTTTAATCAGTAATTTCACAATTTTCGAAAGCTTATTATTCGAAGGGTATTCATGTAAACGTATTCAAACTTTGTTTACTTACTAATTTTGAGGTGGTCTTTTTAGTGATTTGGTTCATTTCTTAATTTGGGCACTTTTTATCACTCGTCCCCAGTACACTCATCAACTTCGGAATGGCTAATTACCTGAAACTAGGAGTTAAAACACTGGGTCAGTGAGTGTGTCTTTATTCTAATGACTACGTTTGATTGAAACGTTACGCAGGTTGAAACACATGATCAAAACTTACATTGAAGACAAAGATCCCGAAGCCTCGTTATTAGTTGGTGCTGATATGAGAAAGATCAACGTTTCCTTCAAATTATTCAAGGTAATGTTCACATGATCAACCTATTGATTATTGACTATCGATAATTTGTCCGTGGTGTCTGCATGGGCTGTATAGGCATAATACCACTCTCTCGCGTCCGATTTTGCGTCCTGAATATTAGACCGCACGAAAAATACCTCACTCATACGCGAAACGTTTGCAGCTTACCTATTGTTTCAAAAAATGGAATTTTTCCCCTCTAAGAATAACCTTGATAATTTGTTATTAGGGTCATGTCTTGGATAGGAAACCCAGCAAATCCCCAGATACTGCAAGGTAATGTGGCTTACTTACTTCGTAACTAATGTATTAATGCTCTGCACTCAGTAAAGACGTTATTTGTTAAATATTTCTTGGTGTCTTTAGATCAAACTACACATCGCAAGACAGTTCATATTTGAGTGATCAAAATGAGACGAAGAAACTGAAAGAATTGATCCAGCAAAGAGACAACGAAATTAGTATCCTTTATCGCCATATTGAAAAAGAAAGGTAACCCACTCTGCATTTATCTAGTACAGTATGAATGTCAGTCTTTATGGGGTTGTACACACCACCTAATCGGCACACGAAAGCATACATGAACTTGTGGTTAATACTGGGCAACTGGACTCGGTAGCTCAGTGGTCAGAGTGCTGGAGGTGAAATACTGTTTAAAACAAGAGCAGGAGTGTGTCATTCTCGTACCCAGAGCCCTTCTTACGCACGGTGCGACGAGGGGCTCTGGCCAAATCCATAACCGGATAGCATAAAAACATGGTAAGAAAACAATAGCCGGTGTTAGAACTAGCCAATCAGATGCCAGTTCCGATATGGATTTGGCCAGAGCCCCTCGTCGCACCGCGCGTAAGAAGGGCTCTGGATACGAGAATGGAGTGCTGTATCAGATATAAAACACGACGCGACAGCCGAGTAATTAATGAATTATTAATTGTTTTTTAACTGTATATACATTTTCGCTCGAAGTTTTCATCTCCAAACACCCATCAACATACCTCATGTTTTTTTCTACGTGTATTGGCGTGCATGATCAGAACACTAAACTAGGTATGCGAGCTATCCTATCTGATACACCATACGATACCGCGACCTAAAATTTAAAAAAAAATAAAATTTATTGCTTGCCCCACGCCCCCATTAATGTGTAAATCGAATTGCGCGCCGATAACTGGAGTAACAGAGTTGCAACGCCCAGGAAAGGTAAATAATAATAAATTAGCTTTACCTTTTAACTTTAAAAAAGGTGTACACATAATGACGTGGATTTGGCGAGGGAACTAGCAGGGTTCCCAATGGAAGCCGGCGCCATTTTCGCCATATATAGCATTGACTATTTCTCGGAAATTATGAGGCAAAATATTTCCTCCTTATCACAGTGATGTCAAGGGAAAGGTTTCTTGCTTCTATAACATAAATCTTACACGATATGCTTCATTAAATATTTGGATGTGACAATATCTCTAAAACTACAATCATAGACCAATTCATTGGGACAATGATGTATCAAACGAATAGTTTGGGATGTCGTTTTGTTAACGGAAGTTTTACGCCCCACACCCTACTACCCCTTCCCCCACCACTCAATGTTGGGTATTTCACCCAACTCAGTTTCGTTGTCAACATTGATCGGTGGGGTGGGGTGGGGTGAGGGGAGGGCTGAACTGAGGCTATGTATGGGGTAGATGTGTTTTTATATGGGTGTGAACTTTGTCCCAATGAATTTATTTGACGATTGTAGTCTCCAAAACGGCTGTAAATGTGATTTTAAAAAATCTAAATTTCAATACATTCGTGATACATGCGGCACAATATAGTACTTCTTTCAAAAAGCCTCCGACACTAAATTATATATTAGGAAACTTTGAGTTAGGTTTATGTTGTTTAAACTGAGCAATTTCGTAGGCTTGGTTGGGATGCATCTTTTGTATGTGGGCATGACGAAAAACCCAAGGTTGAAGATTTTCAATTCGTGGAGAGTTTTGAAGATTTGAAGGATCAAACATCGCATTGTAACCACAATGAACCACATGTGTCCTGCTGTGTATCTTGCAAAACATTGATATCCTACCAAAGTTATGTTAAGGTGGATGTGAAACACTCTGGGGGCTCGCATCGTCAAACTGATTCATGGTTCATAGAACAATTGGATTTAAAATCTTTGAAAACCCTCGCGAAACTAAAGTTTGAAATGGAGAACTTCACTGTCAAGGAGCTGCGAGAATTATATCGCAAGTCCCGCGTGGTAATCCACGCAAATTTCACGAATAATCGTCACATCCACGAAGAGATGATGCGAGAGATTGAGGGATGTAAAGTGGTGAAGAAACCCGAAAGACGGCGGGAAAATCTGGAATTAAAAAGGGCATCTTCTTTGGCAAAATATAAAGAGGTTTTGACGGAGTTCCATGAAGCGCACGAGAGATTGGTTGATATTACACAGATGAAGATTGAAGCTGAGGAATTACATACATGTTTGATGGAGAAATTACAGAAAACGAAGATGAATCACGATGAAATTGTTTCTCAACATTCTCGGCAGTTTAGACCTCGTGTAGAAAGAGAAAGAAAGAACTCCGTGTGAACAGACGTTGTTACTTTGTCTTCTTATTCAACTGAACCGCTTATAAATTGATTAAAATCGACTAAAACATTAGACGCAGAAATTCGTTTGCAGGTTTTATTTTTAAGTTATAATACTTTACAAACAACAATACTAACTAGATACGATAAATAATAAATAAACTGAAATATGCTTTGAAAGTAAATCAAAACATTTTCTCCTTTTAACCTTGGTCCTTTCAGGCCAGTATTTCGTACTTCCATTACGGATGTTGTTCAACATAGTTTAAGTTTCTTGCATTCTTTCAAGCAGTTCTACGTTCCTTCATCCTTTTGTTTTGTCATTTTCCCATTCGTAGCCTGCATGGCAGGCGGCTACCCCCGAGGCGGAACACCCGTTTTTCTTTCTTTCATTGCTGCTTTTGACTTACCTTGCTTGTGGAAATCTGTTAACTGTTACTCTGGACTATCTAGCTGCCATTTCTTTACTGTTTGGCTGCTTGCCTACTTTTTAAATTTAACAACATAATTGCCTATAGTGGAAATCCAGTTTTGACAATGAAGGTGGTTGTTACCGATTACAAGGTCTCACGAAAAGGGTACCAGGCATAATGGTCTGGGGGCCGCCGGCACTCCCCCCCCCCCTCCCCGTAGTTCGTTTGGTCCGTTTGATAACCGGTAAGAAATTAAACGGGTTCTTTTGGAACTTTGTTGGGTTAATTGAGAAAGTTTTGTTGCATCTTTTTTTCATCCTGTGTTGAGCATCTCTCGAAGACTAGTACTGAATCTCTATATTCTACACAATCTTTCCTCCATCAATTTCCGAGTGTTGAAAAGCAACAACCCCCTGTATGTTGATCTGTTGCACCACCAGCAGAAGCTGATTCGTCATCCCTAAACATTTGGTAGTGAATGGAAACTAAAACTTGCAACTTTTGTTAAAAGTTAAAAATGGCCATATATGTTCATTTGGCACTGGTGCTTCTACAGTTATATTAGCGCCTGAATTTCAGGTTAACAGTGTATGTAAAATCGTATATCTTACCCGTCTGTCTTAATTGTCAACTATTCCCATCATTCTTCTTACCTTTGTTTTCCGATATTCTTCAGTGTTACTTTTTACCACTATGCTGACAAAGGTCTACCTAACCTAATCTAACTCCTTTTATTATTTGGCTGCTGCTTCTGTTATGAGTTGAGTTGTTTCTATTGCACATTTGTTCGATCTAACTTGTCCTTATTAGTTAAACGCGACATTGTGTCAACTCCATTGAAGGTTTACCATCAGGCGATTATTCTTCACCACTGTATCAGTCCTTGGAATTACAACTCCTTGGAAAGTCCTGTAGATTGCAAAACCATTATTCTTCATCTGAATGTTCTTCATCTGAATATTCACGCTTATCAAGAACATTCATCTCAAGACAGCTCATTGACCTGCCTCTTTGTTCTTGAACCGAAGAAAGGCATCCTGTTTTTCTTAATTTTGAAATCTATTTGTCGTTGTTGTTTCCACCATTTCTTTTTCACCAAACTCTTCAAGTACAATATCCTCGCAATATTCTATGTCGAAAACGATCTTTCATGAGAAAACAGACAGCCATCAGTGAAATATTGTTTGAACAAAAAAAATTCGTTTTAATAACATTGCACCACCTGCGTTATACCTGCTTGTCCTTGACACGTTGCCTAGCCTGCGCAACCTGATGTTTTCAAGGTGTCGGGCAAAGCAATGCGAACAAAGTCACTCAGGGGCCCGATATCAATTTAGGCGACAACAGAACAGATGAGTCACACAGAGCCTGGGATATCAGAAAAGACACCTATTCATCTGGTCTGGGAGAAAATCATCTCACAACCCCAGGCCACTCGAAACATCAAAGTTCTCTGTATTTTTCAGGTAGTTGTATCCGTATTAATCTTGTGAATATTGATGCTACCTACACTGGCAGAGACCATTCAAAATTTTCAGGTTAGCACGGATCCCTCCATCTGCGGCCCATGAAGAAGCAGGATGCATCAAATATGTCCACATTTTTGTGGTTAGCAAATTAAACAGCAACCTGCTACCAAGTAAACCATCACAACACAACATTTCTTGCAGTAAAATGGATGAAGCGGCAGTCGCGGCGGACCAACAACAACAGCCTTCAGTTCAAAGTTTCCTCAATTTTGAATTCTTCCGCGATACATGGGTGGGTCGCTTAAAAATCGCGGAATTCTTTTTCTGCCTCCTGGCAGCTGCACTTGTACCCGCGTCCGTTTATGGCCATGAGGCTGGCTTTGGTTTTATGAGTTTTGTCGCTTGGACGGCGTTTATATCTATCCTTATCGACTGCTTTCTACATCTCATTCGAGATATCTGGGAAAAGTTGGTGTTTCTTAGAGACCATCCTGAAATCTACTTGGTTTTATGCGTCATTGGAGCGACTGGTCTTTGTTTGGGTTCAATTACTGAGTTGGCAATCTCTACGTACGCCAAGAATCCAAATATGGCGCGAGCTTCAGGAATTTTTGGTTTCGTCGTCATGTTAGCATTTGCTATAGAAGCTTTCCTGCATTTCCAGAACTTCAAAGAGAAAGTGGAAGAGCGACGAGAAAGACAGGAGAGGTCTGGTACCCACCAACCAGATGACGTTTTCACTGATATCAGATACGATGCATAAAATCAACTTTCTTAGATAACTATATATACAATTATAAAACAATTTAGCTTAGCTAAAGCTCAACAATTATTATCTACTTTGTTTTTCTTAGGAAATGAACTGTTACTGCATTATGTTATTGTTTATGTGAAACGTAGTTAATATAATAGAAATATAAACACCATACATTGCATGCATATTTTTAATGTTGTTTTTCATCAAACTTTGTGTTGGTTACGTCTGGGATGTTTTCTTTTGGAAGTGGCGGCCCTCAAGTTTTGTGTTTGACAATACATATGTATTATAAAACAGCAGAAGATGCATTATTAATGCCGGTAGATTTGTATATGTTAATTTCGTTTGTACATGTCAATTCAGAAATGCTACTGCGCATCCAAATGACGCATTCTGTGTGTCGTTGAGACTGGAAGAATTGGAAAGTAAATTATCATTCTCAGGAACTCAAAGGCATAAACTCTCTTTTTCAGGAAGAGCTTGTAAATATTTGTAAATAGTTTTCATTTCTTAGTTTTCTAAACTATCTAAAAAAGTTTTAGTATAAATAAAAGACATATTCACAGCATATATCTTTAATCTTTAATTAAAACTAAACATTCATTTCTTACATAATCACAGCATATATACTTTCTTAACGAGTCATTGTAGGTCTATTGTACTTTTTATATTAAAATGGATGAATAAAACTATCATTATTATTGTTAATTAAAAAAAATATTAATAATTCACGAGGAAAATACAAAAGAAATTAATGTTTAATCAATGTTTTGTAAATCGGATACAGATTTTTCCTGATTTACATAAACTTTAACTTTGATTTTCTCGGCTTAGACACTGTTTATTTTTAAAATTACTTCGCCAATGAAGTCATCAGATAGGTCATTTTTTAGGTACGATAAAACATTCGCATCCGACTCTGTATCTGATATACAAACTCTCGCCTTCGGCTCGAGTAGTTAGAAAGGGCGATTGTTAGTGGTTGCAGAGAAGCGGTCAACTTTATGCGACGGCAACGTGTCAAAAAGTGAAACTGTATTTCTAGTTCGTTCATACCACAGGTGGCCCAATCTCAGAATGAATGATCAGGTGTTACCGATTTTTAACGGTTTTTATAAACAAATTTATAGTCAACCAAAACTATTCTAAAAACAGTCTCAGTTCAGTCAAATAAATACATTTTAACAATAAAATATAGTTGAGTATCTAAACAGCTAGTGCAACTGTAACTTGGCAAACGGTCATAGATATAAACAAATATTAACTCAATGTAACTGCTATTATTATTAATAAAGTGCATGCAAATCGAACTCCTAAACAAATTTTCAAAACTACACTAGCTAGACAACAATTTTCGACAAATCACAATTTATTTTGTTTTTTTCGAGTTTTTTTGGCACGTTTTCTGGCGATGTTTTTTTGCACAATTTGCACACGAAGTTAATACACAACTGATACCGGTAAATCGAACTGCGCTATACAAGTTTTCAAAACTACACTAGCTATGGTATGCAAAACGTTTAGTGCACGAACAAATAAATATGTATTGTAAATGTTTAAAATATAAAAAACTATCAGTTACCTGAAGTTTGAAAGCCGGCTTTTCCTCTTTAATAATGACAAAACTGAACAAAGGATGCAAAGAATGCACGAAACAGCACAATCAGCACGAACTACGAACAGTACGAAGGCAAAATTGTTTTCCATGTGGCACGCTATATATGGTCACGAGTTCCATATACCGATAAAATGAGCCCGCAAAGGGTGTTGAATACATATTCCAGCGGAAAAATGTATTGAGCACAATTTTTTGTTAAATTTTCACAATTCAGCGAAAATCTCCCATATCTGAGATTAGGATGCTCCCAGCTCGCTGGCTGGTGCTCGCTCGCTGGTCGCAATAAAATGTAGTTGACATTATAGTATAATACCTTTGCATTCTTTTAATTACTCCATAGGGCATTACATTGAAAAGGTTTTCTGGTTCTATCCAATACGAGAGCTGTATCTGAATCCAAGTGAGCACGTAATAATAATCGTACTCGCTTCACTTGGTCTGTAGTAAAGTACTACCAGTTTCTACTAACGTGAAATGTTGAAGCTGAAACTTGAGAAAAAAGTAAATTCACAATAATTTACTTTAATGTGGAAGTTTTTTTCAAAAAACTGACGGACATAACTCTCTTCATTGATAAAAAATGATAACTCTCTAACATCTTCATAATGTTAACGAGAGAGAGTTACGTCAAACATAACTCTCTCATGTTAGTTCAAGGAAACATCGGGAGAGTTAAGAAATTGGGTGTGGCCGTTGGGAAAAGTGGGTGTGGTTTGAACATAACTCTCCGAAATCATAACTCTCCGAGATAACTCTCCACTTCATAACTCTCCGTTTAGCCGGTCCCGCCACCAATGATTAGCCTTCTACTCCAGGTGATCTTGATACGCGGAAAAGTACTGGCACTAGTTGTCAAATAGAAATCCATTTTATAATAATAATAATAATAATAATAACGATTTATTCAACAGATCCATACATATGGCTCTTCCCTGTTAAAATACTAATTAAATACTATATTCTATAACTATGGACTATAACGTTTAAGTGTTGAAATTAGATAAAATCGATGTTCGGATTAAAAACTAGTTTTGGCGTGCTCTTTCGAATAAAAGTTCTTTGGTTAATTTTAAAAATACTTTGTAATTAGTACAATTCCTGATGTTCTCAGGTAAGGAATTAAAAAGTTTCGCAGCACTATGTTGAAACGTTCCAGTTTCTTTCTTTATGATTAAAACAACGGAATATCTCCTGTAATATACTTTATTTCGATTCCATATTTTTGTCAGAGCTATAGTTCTCATAACCAAACATAATTACAAAATTTCAACTAGTTTCATAAAGAATAATGAAAGATATAATTGACTAAATACATCAAAATGGATTTCTATTCGGACAACCCTTTCTGAGCGCTGATTGGCTAAAATACGAACACGAGATCACCTGGCTGGTATATTATATGTAATCATGTAGGCCACAGAAAATGTCAGTCAATCGATCTAAATGAGCTCATGGAGAAATTAAAAGAATGCAAAGGTATTATACTATCATGTCAACTATATTTTATTGTTAAAATGTATTTATTTGACTAATTTGAGGAAGTTTTTAGAATAGTTTTGGTTGACTATAAATTTGTTTATAAAAACCGTTAAAAATCCACAACACCTGATCATTCATTCTGAGACCGAAAGCATTTGCACCAGTCTCGTTCCCAGAGTATGCCTGTTCGCGGGTTATGTAGTGGCATACCTAACCCGCGAACAGGCATACTCTGAGAACGAGATTGCATTCGCACATCAGTACACAGGTGTTAATTTTAATTTAATTTTAAAAATTTTTGAAATACGTGACCTTCGGCTTCGCACATCTGAGTGGGATCAAGCCTTCAACATGGACGAACAAACGAGGAAGGAACCCACATCTGGAACTGGCGAACAAAGGCCATTTCTTGACTTCGAATATTTATATGCTTCATGGAGTGGTCGTTTTAAGATCGCCGAGTTCTTCACTTCATTGCTAGCTGGTGCTCTGGTACCGGGAGCTTACAAATATAGTGGTGGTTTTTATTTCATGAGTTGGGTCGCGTGGTCAACTTTCATCAACGTCGTTTTGGATATTATTCTTCATCTAGTGCGAGTCTGGGATAAACTCACGTTTGTTCGTACTTATCCTCAAGTTCTCGTGTGTCTTTGTTTTCTTGGATCCATGTTGTTGGGTGTCGCAGGTGTAGTCGAAGTTATTATATCGCAGCATGCTGTCTGCATGCAGTAGATCCCGGCCTAGGTTACGCGTCTGCACTTTTTGGCTTCATGTGTTGTGTGGTGTTAGGGATCGAGTGTTCTGTTCACTACAAAAGTTATCGTGCGAAACAGCAACAGAGAGCTACAGAAATGACCACGACTGCTGGACCAGCCACTATTCAAGATCCTAACTTTTATTAAACATTCATCTGTGAGAGTGAGTCTCCACAAAGACGAAAGCGCAGGGAACTGATTAAAAGCCGAGATAACCCGTTACAATGTTTACATGAAATAACTCATATTTACGCTACTCTACAATTGTACAAAAGTTTGTTAGTGGTAAATTATACCTATACGGCTATACTAAACAAACCATAATACTGTTGTAAACTGTTTTTTTTTAAATTTTCACTGATCCTAAGCCAAATTTGTTCGCATGTTAGTGAAATATGATACGGTGTGTACATGACTAAGTAGAGTCTGAGGTTTTCTGCTTCAATCATATGAACCAAAACGTAGCATATTTCTTTGTTTCGTGAGCACTGTCTATATAGAGATTAGAGTGAAACTAATGACTTCGACACAAAAAATGCTACGGTACCGTTACGATACGGTTGAGGTGAAAAACATACAAGAATTTTAGGAATTAATTGAATATTTGCGTGACTAAATTTTGATCTGGACAAAAATTTCATCACAGCTTGAACGAGTATCACAAAATTAGTAATATTCCAAAGTTTCGTTGCGAAATGTTGTAAAATGCGGATAATATACCCTTGCGAAGTTGCAATTTTCAGTCATTTTAGATTACAAATGGGAAATTGACAGCCCGATAGGCTCTGAGGCTGTCAATTTCCCGTTTGTCATCTAAAATGACTGAAAATTGCAAACTTCGCAAGGCTATATTATCCGCATTTTACAATATTTCGCAACGAAACTTTGGAATATTACTAATTTTGTGATGCTCTTTCAAGCTGTGATGAAATTTTTGTCTAGACTTGTTTAGATCAAAATTTTGTCTATTACGCAAATGGTCAATTGTCGTATTATTTAATGCGAGATCACACGGATAAATAAAATACAAATATCTGATCTCTTTCTTATGTCAACGAGAATCTGTCTTACTTTATCATTTATTTCGGAGAGCTCGATCATTTTTAGTTCTGGCCATTAGGCTTGCTTTGGCCCTTAACATAGTGCTGCCTCAGTTGTGCATTTGTTACGAAACACTATATCACTTCTACATAGAATTTTAGGTAAAAATAAAATAACACAAAATGTTTGCTTGAGAACAGGTGAAACATCGATGGATTGAACAGCAAACCGACTCGACCCGTACGACAACGCCTTAAGTAAACAGAATGTGAGAGCCCACTCGTCCATAGCTCAACGTTGATTGGCTGGATACAGATCACACCACATGTACAAGATCCCCTCAACCGTTAGTATAAAAAGATGTGCACACCGGAAATAGTCAGTGAACGTAGACTTAGTAAAACTCAATTGATGAAAATCTACTGAAGCTCAGACAAACTAAGACGAACGAAGAAACAAACAGATCACGAACAGAGAAAGCCAGTTACAAGGTTGAAGTGAACTTTAGGAAAATACTACCAGAAGAAGAACCTGAACACGAAGGAACGTACAAAGATTGATTGTAAACGATTCCCTGCCTTGCGTAGAAAACGAAATAAAATCATATATTCATAACACATTTACCAAAACGGTGAAAATGGTGGAAATTTATTATTTCTTTGGCTTTCAGTAAATAATTATCAACCAGGAATTCGTGGTTAATAGTCCATCTAACATAATCTGGTTAATCCAACCATATATAGCCTTGTTAAATTAGCCCGATTATTAGTGTTCAAGTTTTCCAGGATTGTGGTTAAATATAGGATAGAATTTATGTCTTTGAAACAAAGAAGTTCATTTCATTTCAATGCGTAACAACACAAAACAACTGCCATTCGGCAAAAAATGGCCAATTATCGGCAATTATTTTTGCTTTGTCAAAGCTGATAAAATAAGACTATATTCGTGAGCGTGATAAACTTCGTGAACAAAATCAAGTTTTACGCCGACTAAATCACATCGCTGAGCAGGTGACGCTGTAAGAATTCTGCGGTTACAGTCTAAAATCCTGTCGAAGACTCGAGGCAGCTTGAATGGAGTAAAATGGAAAGTGATACCAAACTGGCAGTTACGACGCAAAACTTGCCGAAAAGTGAAACTGTATTTTTAATGACTAATCTGTTAATACTGAAAGTGAATATCCTATACATGTGTTAATTAATGCTTAGAATTTTGAAATACGAGACCTTGACACAACTGACTGGGATCAAGCTTTCAACATGGACGAACAAACGAAGGAACCCGCCTCTGGAACTGACGAAGAAAGACCATTTCTTGACTTTGAATATTTATATGCCTCGTGGGTTGGTCGTTTTAAGATCGCCGAGTTCTTCACTTCATTGCTAGCTGGTGCTCTGGTACCGGCTGCTTACAAACATAGTGGTGGTTTTGCATTCATGAGTGTTGTCGCTTGGACAACTTTCGTCAATGTCGTTATAGATATTATTCTTCATCTAGTGCGAGTCTGGGAAAAACTCGTGTTTGTTCATACTTATCCTCAAGTTCTCGTGTGTCTTTGTTTTCTTGGATCCATGTCGTTGTGTGTCGCAGGTTTATTCGAAGTTGGGATATCGCAGTATGCAGTGGATCCCGGCCTAGGTTACGCGTCTGCAATTTTTGCGTTCATGTGTTGTGTGGTGTTAGGGATCGAGTGTTTTGTTCACTACAAAAGTTATCGTGAGAAACAGCAACAGAGGGCTACAGAAATGACCACGAAAAATCCTAACTTTTATTAAACATTCATTGTGAGAGACTGAGAGTGAGTCTCCACAAAGATTAAAGCGCAGGGAACTGATTAAATAAAATGAACTGTTCATAAGCCAAGATAACCCGTTACAATGTTTGCATAAAATATCTCATATTTACGCTACTCTACAATTGTACAAAAGTTTGTTAGTGGTAAATGATACCTATACGGCCATACTAAACAAACCATAATACTGTAAACAGTTTATTTTAATTTTCACTAACCCTAAGCCAAATTTGTTCGCATGCTTAGTGAAATATGATACGGTGTGTACGTGACCAGTAGAGTCTGAAGTTTTCCGCTTCAATCATATGGAACCGAAACGTAGGAACTAATAGCCTGCGGGCAGCCCCCGCAGGCTAAGGAAGTAATGACTTCGACACAAAAAAATGCTTTCATCGTCCAAACGTTTTGTTTTGCTGTCTAAATTTCTAGTTGAGGATAGATTTTTAAATAATAAATTCTCTGAAGGCATAAAAACAATTGTAAGTGCTGCATCAGTCAATGACAATACATTTACAAAAACGATGGAAATCGGGAAAAATTATTATTTCTATGGCTTTTAAATAATGGACAACTTGCATGTTAGACTAAATTTTAATCAAAGTAAAGAGAAGGGAATAAAACACAACAGTTAAAAAGAACATAATGAAATTAGTAAAATTGCAAAATTTGGTTGCGAAATGTTGTAAAATGCAGAAAATATAGCCTTGCGAAGTTTAATTAGCACGATAGTGATCAGGTTTACCAGGATTGTGGTTAAATATAGGATAGAATTTATGTCTTTCAAACAAAGAAGTGCGTTGTATTTCGTTTCGATGCGGTTGGAGTGGAAATCTAGCGTCCTGCACAGGCGCAGGAGGCTGGTGGAAGTCAGGTTATAAATAATTATATTGTATGTATGTGTTGCTGTAAATAGTGCATATAGCTAAATCCTGGATTAATGGATTAATGTAATTTAGAGTTGCAGGCAAGATTCCACTGAAAAGCACTTCGGTGATGTGGTAATCCTGGATAAATATGAAGATAATAATAATAAATTAACCAGGAACGTTAAGTTACCCGAAACATGGTTAATTTTAGATGACCAGGAAATTTTTAACCATGGTGTTTTAGAGTGTACCCATAGCTAGTGTGTTAAAACGGTTTTTGATTCGCAAACGCCGACCGGATGTAGATCGAGCCGTTGTACTGCTAACCTGCGATCAGTGATCATACCCTCGAAATTGGAAACGAGGGCCTGATACAAAAGCTTTGTTGAACCGTATATGCCAACAAGTTTCATACCAAATTTTGGTATGAACCTCTCGGATTGGTCAATAACTCAATATAAATACTCGAATAAACTTCTGGTTACTTCCCTGCAGACCGAAATTTTGCCACCAGGGGCGTTCATTTCTCTCAAGAACGCCTGATCGCAGGTTATTTGTCCTGGCAGATGGCGAGAGCGCAAAGTGCATATGATGCATGAAACTCTCAAACTCATTGTATTGAATGTATTGACAATTTGACATATACGTTCATGTTGAGTTTTTTGTCAGAAACGTCGCTTGCTAGTCGTTGCTTAGGTCGTTAAACGTCTCTAAACTAAGATCAAGCCTGTGATCACTGTACTATAAAGATCAAGCCTGTGCTCACTGTGTTAAGATCAAGCCTGTGCTCACTGTGTTAAGATCAAGCCTTCAAGATGGGCCAAGAAATGAAGGAAACCGCCTCTGGAACTGACGAACAAAGGCCATTTCTTGACTTCGAATATTTATATGCTTCATGGAGTGGTCGTTTTAAGATCGCCGAGTTCTTCACTTCATTGCTAGCTGGTGCTCTGGTACCGGGAGCTTACAAATATAGTGGTGGTTTTTATTTCATGAGTTGGGTCGCGTGGTCAACTTTCATCAACGTCGTTTTGGATATTATTCTTCATCTAGTGCGAGTCTGGGATAAACTCACGTTTGTTCATACTTATCCTCAAGTTCTCGTGTGTCTTTGTTTTCTTGGATCCATGTTGTTGTTTGTCGCAGGTTTAGTCGAAGTTTGTATATCGCAGTATGCAGAGGATCCCGGCCTAGGTTACGCGTCTGCAATTTTTGCCTTCATGTGTTGTGTGGTGTTAGCGATCGAGTGTTTTGTTCACTACAAAAGTTATCGTGAGAAACAGCAACAGAGAGCTACAGAAATGACCAGGACTGCTGAAGGACCAGCCGCTATTCACGATCCTGAGAGAGTGAGAGTGAATATCCATCTTCATCTGTGAGAGTGAGTCTCCACAAAGACGAAAGAGAAGTGAATTGATTAAATAAAATGAACTGTGACAATGTTTGCATAAAATAACTCATATTACGCTACTTTTTACGCTACAGAAAGGCCCGCAGCTTTTTATTAGACATTTCTCAGTGACAGCGATTAAATGAACCTCTGATCATAGCGATAATTAACCATTTGTGGATTCTGTGAGACTGTGATAATCTTTGTTGTACAAAATAATAAATGTAATAAAAATTTCACGGATTAATAAGTATTGTCTATCTGAATCTGTCATGTATTTTGAAGAGCTGTATAATTTAGTTCTGTCCAAATCAACTGTTCTCCATAGGGCTCCTGCAGGAGCCTGGGAGAGTTCTCTTTATCCATTCCAAATTGTTCTTCGACTTCGTATAGATCCAGTAGAAAGCTTTGGATTGATAGGGACACAACTGCCTGAAAAATACAAGGAGAACTTGGACATTTCGAGCGAAGGCGCTTCGTGAAAGGCCATACTACATTCCCAATGAAGAGGCTTCGCTCGAAACGTCGAAGTTCTCCTTGTATTTTTCAGGTCGTTGTGTCCAGTGAACTCTATGTAAACTGGAAGGCTAACTCAGATATCTATATACACTAGATAGTGCATCTAATTATTCTGCAATTCAAAAATTGAAGCCATGAAAAGACTCGTATGTTTTCTATTTTTTAAACAGGGAACTTAAACATTAAGGTTAAACTTATTCCAAAAACATTTTCAAACTATTCAAATGATAAAAGTTATTGTTGTTTTTAGGTGGACTTGAATGACTTAGATTCTTGCACTTCACTTGGTGGAATTAATACCAAATAGCGTTTTTCAATAGCTCCAATTTCATATACAGCACAACGCTCAGTGATGAGTATTTCTGCTCATAACTCAGAAAACTAAAATGCACTGGCTTCAATCCCCCCCCCCCCTGAGTTAGCCTTCCAGTTTACATGGAGTTCACTGGTTGTGTCCCTATTTGTCCCTATCAATCCGCAGCTTCCGGTAGAAACGCTGCAATGTTTGGTTGAGTCAAACTATCTCACATCCGACTGAGGTGATATTATAATCAACGTTATCAAACAGATGCATATTGTATACTGTATTGAATACCGGAATCCCGATCATCAGTTAAGAGAAGCTACAAAAACCAGCGCTTCGTATTATTTGGAATAGGCAAACCTCCATTCCTTAGTACACAACACTCAACAGAAGAGAAACTCTTACGAAAGATCTTTTTAACAAAATCGTACAAGATTCATCTCATAAGCTGTATGTACTGTATCCGGAAGAAATCAAACTATCGGATGTCAGTGCCAGTGCCAAAAAAGCTTTTTGACAGCAAATGCTAATAACAAACATTTTAGTGATTTCTCATTTTAGTAATTTAGTGTATATAGTATAATTCTTATTCTATAAGTTGAAATTTTCATGGAGTTCGAATATAATTCAGCTGACTTGTACGAGGCTTCACATTTTTAAGCCCAAGTGAAGGCCGGCACTGTGCTGACCACTTTGGTATTAACCCTCTACATACACACACACAAAGAACATTTTCACCTTAACATTTCACGATAGATATCTTAGTTGGGATGTTAAAAAGGGAGAGAGAACGAGTGCAGGGGAAACAATCGAGCAGTGAAAGCATCTCTGATCGTAGAGGTAGAGGTAGAGAAAGTTTAAACAGAAGAAATGTTTCTAGACAGAATTCCTCGAGTCGTGAAGTGACGTCCGAGCAACCAGTACAGACACTTGAGGTGAGAGACGTTGTCCAACTAAAAGACTTGTTTAACTAACTAAACTATATTTATATTGGGGATGGGGAGCTAAGCTGAATTACGAAGGACGCAGCTCAACCTGATCAGGTCGAAGGCTTTCTAAGGGCGCCTCTGGCGGCCACCTTATGACTCATGTCTGATCACGGAACACAACTACGGCACAGAATACTATACAGAAGTCCATCTCCATTGTTTTTTGCGTAAGCGCTATTCGTTATGATTCGTCACTCGGCAAGTACCGTAAACAGAAGCAGTCCCCCCCTGGAAATATTCAAAATGGCGCACGTCCAGGGGGTGACTATTTCTGTTTACGGTACTTGCTGAGTGGCGAATCATGAGGAATAGCGCTTACGCAAAAAACAATGGAGATGGACTTCTGTATACTATTCTGTGGCTACGGTAGCATTGTGGAAAGGACTAACTCTTTTCTTGAGCCTGCAGTTAGACCCATCATCTCACTATAGCTGCCGCGTGCCATCAGCATACATGTTGTACTCAACTAGGAAATCCATAATCCATTTAACTTGTTTTCATGTCAGGAACGACAACAACCTGTGGCAACGAGAGAAGAGGCAAATGGGCATTCTCATTCAAATAAAACGTCGCAGTCACAACAAATGAAAGGTGAGATGGTGCAGTGACATGCACGAGTTGTTTTTGTGAAAACCCATGATATTTCCCACAGGGTTTGTTCGATAAACCTCCATCTTTCATTCCATCTAGATGACATGTCGCAAGGAAGACGTGAAGCATTTGAAGTGTTCCGCGCTGACTACCCTCATAATTTGAACATCGAAGAAAACAAACGGACATTAAAACAACGGTAAGATTCGTCCTTCTTAAACTTTTACTTTAACATTGCTTCAATTATACAGGGCTATCGTTGAAGATACATGCAGATATTCTAACTTCCCAACTGTCGAGAATTCGCCTCCAAAATGTAGTCCTCGACAAGTCACAAATGTTCGAAGTAACAAAAATGTATATTCAAACAAAACATAAAATTTACCAAAGATATATAACAAAATTAAAAGGTTCACAATGGTCACGATTACGTATAGATAGCGCACGGGCTATTATCCTTCTTTCACAATACAATTTCTCTCTCACTCACTGTCACAGTCCAACTACGATTGTTCCAACTCTCTTTCGTGACTATTTCATTCACACCCTCACTTTGACACCTAATCATTCCTACGTCATGCACTAATAATCAATTAAAATAATAATCTTATCTGTCAGTTCCCGACACAACGAAGCACCTTCGCTCGAAACGTCAAAGTTCTCCTTGTATTTTCAGGTAGTTGCATTCCTAGCAATCCGAAGTTTTGTTATCATTGCTACTACCTACACTGTCACAGTCAGACCATTCAAGAAATTCTCAATATTTTCATGACGTTTGTTATAGATACGGCGAAGCGAAGACTCTCGGAGAACAAGTTAACAACTCGAGGAAGAAGATAAGTAAGTACATAATATGTATTTGGTTGCTTTTCAAGACTTGGGGACGTTTCAATAATTTTTTGTTCACAGATACACTGAAGACCCAGATTGAACAACACAGAATACGTCGTTCTATGCAAGGTATTTTATCTTTTTCACGCCTTGTATGCATTGCAAAAACCCTGCCGCTGCAAATCTTTGGTGTCTTCTTGTTGCTTATCCTGTATTCTAATTGACTCAATTGATGTATTCTAATTGACTCAATTGATGTATTCTAATTGACTCAATTGATGTATTCTAATTGACTCAATTGATGTATTCTAATTGACTCAATGGATGTATTCTAATTGATGTAATTGTAAATCTTGTTGTTCTCAGTGGAAGACGACTATGATAATGACGAGGAGGACAGATTACGGAATGCTACCGAAGATGAAAAATCCAGGTATTACAAAGTCTAAACTGTTCTTCCTAGAGGTCCGTTAAGGACCGTCTCTTGTTGATCTAGTGTTACTACAGGAGCAAATCCCAAGTACCTGGAGAAAACCCGCGATGTTTCGCAGAGTCAAACTCGGGTGCCGTCCCTGTCAAACGTACGTCCCTGTCTATCATGTACTAAGCACGTGTCACTGTGTATGTCTAGATATAAGGAGACGTTCACTCGTCTTCGCTCTCTGAAAACGGAAATTGAACATTTACAACATCTTCTTGAAAAGTCCAAAGTTCAAATGCAGAAAGACTTTGAAGTTTGGTGGAACGAACAATCTTCACTCACTCACAGAAGTCAGAATAAAAACATCTCAACAGCATGGAAGACACCGACACCTCCGTTATCACCAATCAAGTCACAGGGCAACCGTCATCGTTCATCAAGTGATCCTCGTTCTAGTCAGGATTCTTCACGATCAGACGATCCCCGGTCTTCAAGACTACAAACCGAGGCTAGACTGACATCTGGGCCTTTGTCAGGGGGGATGGATCATTGGAAAAACCCCGTTGGGTTTGAGAAATCTTCCAGAGAGGATAAACGGCATTCCTCTGCCGAGAGAAGAGACATAAAGAACGCTTATGAAGATGCCAAGCGATTCAGGTAATCTTGTGGCGGCAATCTTGTGGGAAACACTCGTAAAAACACACAAGTTGTAACAAACCTGCAGCAGACTTGTAGCAATGATGTTCCAATAACCTGTCAACAGGATGTGTTCGCACTGCTTGTTCCAGCTTGTTGACAAGTTATCAACGGCTTGTTGACAACTTGCCATAAGGTTGTTGGGCTAAACAGACTTGCTACAAATTGTTCCAACAACTTGTTATTTATTGTCCTGCAATTCAAAATCAAAATGAATGACGTCACCTTTATTCGGTCGACTGACGTCATTATGAAATCCGTATCAGGTAGATTGTTGCACGGATAATCGGTAGTTTACGATTGCTGCACAATAGACCTTATGCATAATGACGTCACAAGGCTTGATGCCCGCGAGAGATGCTGGTCTTAATAGTCATCGCACGGGAAAATTTCGATAGTGGCCATTTTGAATTTAATTTTCCCGGGCCATGACTACTAAGACCAGCATTCCTCGCGGGCATCAAGCCTTGTGACGTCATTATGTATAAGGTCTATTGGTCAATCACTAACGAGTGTGTTTTGGTTCACGAAATGCTAGAGAGGGCTCGATGTCATATGAGGGTTTTTTTCAGGATTTTCTCTTGGGTCCGTTTTTGCAGAGAAGGTCGAGTTTAGCTGAACAGCTGGGGTGGCTGCACCCCCTCCCCCTACCGGGGGGCTGACACCTGTACTCAATAAATGTAGTTGAGACGGAATGTGTTGAAGCAGGGACACTAAGGGACACTATAAACTGGTTAAAGATGGCGAATGCATCGTTAACCAGTTTATCTTGTATTGTGAGATGAATTCCAGCCATTTTTTTCTTAATTGTCGGGCTTCCAACTGAAAACTAATTTCCACACGTCACGAAATTTAACTCAAACAACTTCATTTTTACTGCACTGAAACTTTGGTGAGAAGATTGAGTTTCAAAACTCAATTCAAGATTGAGTTTTTGGGGCCGTTTAACGGCCCTAAAAAAGCCCTGAAAAAAACCCCGCATATAGATATAGATAAAGCAGATAGTACACACGTAAAAATCTTACATTGACTTGTCAACAAGATGTGTTCGCAACAGGCTTGTAGCAAGCTTGTCAACAATGCTGTGACAATGCTGTTATTTTATCATGTTGCTACAAGGTTGTTACTTACAACTTTTTGACAAATTGTTGCAACCAAAGTTTGTTAAAACCGTTCATAAATGGCACGTTTCACGCATTAATTTCGTCGCGGCAACATGTTACGTTAACGCAACATGTGTCAACGCGCAATGTGTATCATTTTTAAAGTGCGTGTTTTCTCAACAATCGGTTTTACACAATAGAAAACAGATAATGGAAAACAGATAATTCTTCCGATTGTCTACCAATAAGGCAAAAATCGTCCCGAACAGATTATCACTAAAACTTGTGTATTTGTACCGTCGTAGTTCATCCAATGGCAAGAACTCATTCAACTTAACTGGTGACAGTCGTGCAGATGACGACATTATGGCGTTTATTCGAGCAAGACAATCCTTACTTGACCAAAAAGGTTCGTTCTTGTAATGTCTTTGGGACCCACACCAATCTCGTACCCAGAGCAATGCCTGTGCGCGGGCTAGGATGGCATTGGCTCTTAGGGGTTCCGGTTCTTTGTCGGCATGCACGATTGATAAACGTTAAACCAATCACAGCACAGGAAAAATTCAATTTCTCCAGAGCCAATGTCATCCTACCCCGCGCACAGGCATTGCCTGGGTACGAGATTGGACCCGCACTGGTGGGGATCGAACCCTTGACGTTTGTTTTGCTCACATAAACATAAATTTATTGGCACCTTTATTAGAATACAAAAATTAAATCATTTACACACTGAAATTCAACTAAATAGTACAGGTTATCTGAAATAACAACAGTTAATCTAGTTAGACAACTTCTGTTGTTCATTTAAGACATTTTGTGGTCTGGTCGCTAACAAACAAGACAGAACAGGACAGGACAGAACAAGACAGAACAGGACAGGACAGAACAGAACAAGACAGGACAGACAGAACAATACAGGACAGAACAAGACAGGACAGGATAGGACAGGACACAACAAGACAGAACAAAACAGAACAGAACAGAACAGAACAGAACACGAAAGCTTGTACGAAACATACAAGAAGAATTAATCAATGTTATTAAATCAAATTGTTCGCATCAATTAAGATTTCGTTCACTTGTTTTCTTATGTGTAGGTTCGAACCATAAGTAACGTTGAAGTCAGTCTTAAAATTTGGAGACACTAATGGGAGAAAATGGCAGCAACGTCATGCCTGCATAGCAACACGTCTTAAGCTCTCCACAGACTGTTCAGTATCCATCTCTCCTCCATGACGATTCCCAGTCGTTTCTTCAACTTCCTGTAGACAACTGCTCACCACTCGAATGTACGGAAGTAGCAAGGGGAATCTTCCAGCTTCCCTCCAAATTTTCCCTAAATCTTCCCGAACCCTTCCCGAACCAGTTCTTACAACAAAAACGAATATATATAACCGATAGGAACAAGTATTCAACACATCTGTCCTTTGCACAGTTAGAAAGTTGTGGGGAGGGGCAATTTCGCCGCCTCAAAATTGGTGCAGTCGTATGAAAATTTTGTAAAACATCTGGGACCGGTTGTACGAAGGCTAAATATGGAGTATCCATCGGATGGTGATTTTTTCAACCTTGCTAAAAATGCTTGAAAAGATCAATTTATAGACCTCGCAATAGTAAAAAGAAAGTTTAATTTAGAATTTCTTAATCTGGGTTGTACTAATCTACGACCAATTTTAGAAAGTCTGAAAAATTCACCATCTGGTGGATTAAAGGAATACCGAATGGTTTTCCGTGCAGGATTGCGTGATCCATTCACGAGGGATGTCGCGAGACTTTCGGAAAGCGTAAAATACTCGAGCCGCAGGCGAGTGTATTTTTACGCTTTCCGAAAGTCGAGCAACATCCCAAATGCATGGATCACGCTATCCTGCTTGGAAAACCATTTGGTAATTGTTTTATCAAATAACTACAGTGAAACAATGACATTTTGGGAATCCCGCGAAAATCCCGCGAATGCATTTTAATTCCTCGTGCAGGATAGCCTGATCCTGCACGGCTATTGACCAATCAAATTGCGTGTTTCACTGTAGTTATTATATAAAGCGTTATCCAGCCTTGGTCCAACTGACCCTTGGTCTTTAGCCGCCTGCCACACAGGCTACTTGATCTTAGGACGCGTAGGTTCAGATTTGACTACCATTAAGCAACCATACGCGTTTGATATATCCAATTAACCAATCAGATGCGTTTGATATATCCGATTAACCAATCAGATGCGTTTGATATATCCGATTAACCAATCAGATGCATACTAAGCCAGTGAGAGGTAGTGGTCTAGTGGAAGTCAAATCTGAATCTCTCTAAGTAACCGGTCTGCAATAAGACAAGGTGAAATGAGATAAAATGACTAAAGTCCATGTCAGGTGATTTGTTCCTAACAAATATAAAAGCTCGCCATGACGTATTGTATCATGTTACAAGTAAACATGAACTCGAGACAAAACGAGTCACTGTGACAATGAGAGGAAATAATTTCATGAAGAAAGCTGTCGTTATTATTACGATATATTTCTTCTTACTCCTACTACGGAAGACGATTTTATCTTTTGACATAAGAATCCTACATTGGCTGTTGAATGATGTGAAATTTCCAAATCATGAAGGACATGTAAAAGGCTTTTTAAATCTTGGAAAAATCAAATATAATCTCACGCACATGAAACTAAGCGGTGTTACTATTGAGCATTCAACCATCGATACATCAACTCTCTGGGAATTCACCTACACTGGCACACGATATCTAAACATCACTTTGCAGAATGGCAATGCAAATTTTTATGCAAATTGGGCATACAGTGCGTGGCCTTCCTTAGCGGACAGTGGTACACTGACCTTGAATATAAATAATGCTTCACTGCAATTTGGAGTAGATATTTCCAGCGACCAACATGGTTTTATAAATTTTACATCCAATGACTGTACAGTGAAAATTATGAGAGTGAATTTAGAGTTTTATCATAAGCCCAATATGTTGTTTGATTCCATCAAGCCTTCGTTAAAGAAGAAAGCAGAAGACAACTTGCCTAAAGGATTGTGTGAAACTTTACGTCGTGGCTTCCTTGAGAGTATAAGTTCTAGCATACAAAATGTCCAACATAAATTTGTTAACTTTATACTTTCTGGAGATGTGAAGAATCACCAAAATTTGACCAATGCTTTGGGGTGGATTCTTGTTTATATATTCATAATTGTGGTTAAAGTTGTACATGACTATGGAGTGACCATATTACTTATGCTTGCTATATTAGCACTGTATCTACTATACGAGCTGGTCAAATTCATCATCGTAACATTTTGTTCCACCCTTCCCAAACATCGCAAGACCAAAGTGCGGTCACTCAGTGACCCTGAACCTCCAGAACAGGAAAAACCGGTTTTAACTCCTGTCTCAGTGACCGTGGTGTCTAGGGAGGCTGGGAATGCATTTCTGGTGAAGTTTAAGAAATTGTTATGGTGGAGAAAACCAAAGGAAAATTGAACACGCAATTCTTGTTTTAAGACTTTTTAATAGACAGTAATTTGTTTTGTACAATTGCACATCAAGCTTCAATGATGTTCTACCTCACTATTTTATTAGGATAAATGGTCACTAGTTATCGATGTTAAAGTTTCATAAATGCCAAATGGTTCAAGGGTATTCCTATTTAATCGTCACATATCGTAATCAGAGTTGAATTAAATATATTATTGAGGTTTTGACGTCAATCCTTATCGTGATCAGAATTTTCACTAAAAATATTTTAGTTTACATTCTGTACACCTAAGTTAAATAAGTTATACTTAGGTCTCTTTGCATCACTATCGGTTTGTGTGCAGTTATCTTTAAAATATCTTTGTCAACTTCTTAAGTATTTGCTTTTCGATACGAAGTTTACCACGTTACGCTTGTGTTCCGTACGTTTTTGTCCAGTCTTGAAATATCTTCAAAGTTTCCGGTGATACACTCGCACGAACATTTTTCATAGAATCGACAAAATCCGAGAATTTGATGTTACGAACCTAAAGAAGGTAAAATAGTTGAGAAGAAAGAATCGTTTTATTTTTGAAAATTTATAGGATGGCGAAGACTTTTCATACCTTGTTAGCCGAGATCGTTTGTAACTCATCAGGTCGCATTTCTAAGAAATGGGGAAATGTTTAGGATTTTTTCCAGGAAAGATCTCGCACATAGAATCACCATTACCACCACCACCATGAACAAAATTACCAATACTACTACCATCATAATTACCACTACCCAATACCATCATCATCACCACCATTACAATCACCATAATCATTACCATCACCATAATCATTACCATCATCTGTATCACCATCATGAACATCGCCACCATTACGATCACAATCATCCTCACTCAGTTATTTCGGATAAGATCTCACCTCTAATGGGTCCCAAGGCTGCATCTCTAGCCAACGCTGTTAAGTCGCTTCCTGAGTAATTTTCAGTTAACCTGCATGTTTAGAAAAAGAAACGGGAGAAAATATTCTGTTTGCACTTGAAGGAAATGTTTTTACAGGCAGTACTATTGTAAAAATATCATTCCTTACATTGCTAGTTGATCCAGCTCCGAATCTGATAATGGACTGTGATGTCTCGTCAATAATTTTGCAAGAAGAGTTTTTCTTGTCTATGTAAAATAGAAGAATATGAAGTTGTTCTAGTGCTGTTGGTTTATATAGGTAATAAACAGAATTGTAGCCAGTATTTAACCTTGCTGTCTGGCAGTGGTAAATAAACTCTTTTAACCAATCTCCTAAAATGAGAAAGAGCAGTTTTGATTAGATCATAATCACACAATGAGACCACGATATTGAAATTTTGTCTCACCGCAAAGCAGCATCGTCTAATTCTTGAGGTCTGTTTGTAGCCCCCATCACCAGTATTCGTTCACTCTCTCCCGCTGTAAGCTGTGAATGAAATATACAAAACTAGTACACACATACACTGTTAAGGCCCATTTCCACTCAGGAAAATGTTCCGCAGAAAGAAAATTTTGTAAAATGTGATTGGCCGACACAAATTCTCCATCGGAAAAAAATTCTGCAGTTGAAAATTTTCAAATTTTAACAATGATATTTTCGGAAAACTTTCTGTCCCTGGAAATTTTTCTTGAGTGGAAATGGGCCTTTACCGACAACATCTGAACTGGACACAAGATTGGAGTGAACTCAGGAAGTGAAAGGAATCTGGATAGAAACATGTGCAAGAATGATTTTGTCAATCTGTCCCAGGTTCCAACTCGGTGTTATAAGTTAGCCCATTATGGTTATTTAAGCAACCGGTGTCTTGCAATTATCTTTCTGTTGAGTGTGATAAAACTGTAAAAAATGTAAATTTATAGACACAATAAAATGTTGTTGTACAGCCAGGATCAAACGAGGATGGGAGGTTGCATGAGAGTCACGCGATCTTGGTTAGCTGTCCGCCTTAGCTTTCCCAACACTATCATCTATCATGTAGTAAAACATAGTTAGAACATTCATCAAACCTTTATTTTGTTAATCTAGAGCTTGAAATGTCCGCTGTAGCAATGAGGGGCTGCCAACTCTCATCAACTCTCAACCTCGTTTGACCGAGGCTTCGGTCAGCTATCGTACAAATCGAAAAAACTTACACCATCAAAAGCCAACAAGAATTCTGTTTTAATTCTTCGACTGCTTTCCTGTTCACCCTCCTTTCTTTCACACAACAAAGAATCTATTTCATCTGAAAACGTTGAGAGTTATGAAATTGAATCGCAAGTATATATTATCGTTCCGAAAGGAAAGAAAAACGACGGAGGCCAAGAAGCAGTCGGATAAAGAAGCGAGTAACGAAAGAAAGAAGAGTAAATTATCATTTTGTTACCAATAAATATTATAGATGGTTGTAGTTCTCTGGCAACGGCAAACAGTGCTCGAACGAGTTTCTCACCCTCACCAACCTATAGGCAAAGAATTTATCTTGATTGCTTTGAAATATAAGATAGAGACATAATCATCAAGAAATCTATTTAGGTACTGTATGCTATATTGTATATATAGCGAGAAAATAAAATAACTTCACTTGTATAGACCATCACTTACCCACTTGGATGTTAAAGTAGCCGCACTCACATTGAAGAACGTCGCTTTTGACTGATGAGAGACGGCTTTGGCCTGAAAAAGAATGCTATAAATCAGCTCAATATAACATGTGGACTCCGTGAGCAGAATCTGGTGAGTTGAAATGCATGTTTTTGTGAGTGATGTTTAAATATATCCTACCAACATTGTCTTGCCATTCCCAGGAGGACCATAGAGTAACAGACCTCGGGCTGGCGCTCTCAGACCTGTGAATAACTAGAAAGACATTATTACAAATTACATGTGAAAGTCACAATTAAGAAATTCTAATTGCAACCAATTACAACAAAATTAAGAAATGCTAACTGTATTTCAACTTCACACCTCTGGTCTTAAAGCAGGCAAAATAACAATCTCCTGAAGCAATCGCTTGGCGTTCTCCATTCCAGCTAAATTACAAAAAAGATTGAACTGAGTCATTGAAAGGACATAGTCGAACTTTTCAATGTTGTGTTTTTACGTCATAGTATTTTACTAACCAACATCGTCAAAAGTCACGTCGGGTGAGCTGAAAGAAAATGTAGTGACGATGAAACATGAAGCAAACTAATACGTAGGTCAGTTTCTGCGTGGCTTCGTTTCTGCAATATGCAGTTGTCTGATCAATTGGTATAATAATGTCTAAAAGGGATGGACAAGATGGTTCCAAAATTGTTATAGGTATTAGGGCTAGTGTGGGGGTTAGGTGTGGGGTGAGGGTAAGTTTTAAAGTGGCTGGTTGTTGATTCTTTTACGTTTTAATGATCTTAAGTCGTCAATCGCGCGTGAGATGAGTGCTTCCAGTTTGACTCTATTAAACACCGCAGGTTTCTCCAGGCACTCCACTTTCCTCTTGTAAATGTAGTAATACTGGGGGAGAACAGTTTAGATCTGATTGAGCTATCTAGTATAGATAAAGTTAGTATAGTTTTCATAAATCTTTGGTGACAACAAACACTCACTTTTGAACGACTTCATCGAGTATTCTACTCGCAATCTTTGAATCAATATTTTTTAAATAAGACACTTTTCTCTTCTGATCTTTTTTTAATTCATCCAAAGAATTTGTCGATGGAACTCGCGATGGTCTGCCAGCCTGCAAAACAGCAATGATGGTAGTGTATATTAATTGGACCAGCTAAGTTTGTTTTCCACTTCAACCGTAACGAACCTAGCCTATTTTTCTTGCGAGGACCAGGGGCAGGGTGGAATTAATGACTTCTGCAGAAAAGAAAGCGCTACGGTACATTACGATTCGGATGAAGTGGAAAACAGTCTTGGGCCCTGGTCAAACGAAAGTTGATAAGAGTTTGCATGACCGCCCCCACTTCAAATCTGGTAACTACCGTACCTCAGGCTTTACCACCACCCCACTTCAAATCTGGTAACTACCGTACCTCAGGCTTTACCACCACCCCACTTCAAATCTGGTAACTACCGTACCTCGGGATTTACCACCACCCCACTTCAAACCTGGTAACTACCGTACCTCAGACTTTACCACCACCCCACTTCAAATCTGGTAACTACCGTACCTCGGGCTTTACCACCGCCCCACTTCAAATCTGGTAACTACCGTACCTCGGGCTTTTGTTGTCCAGGACGTCTATTTAGCCTGGGACTTTGCGCTGGTTTGCGTCTGTCCGTGGTTGTTTTAGGCTGGCTGCTGTTGGTTGGTCTACTACTGGGTCCATTGGATAGTGGTTTTTTAAAACTCTTGGGAAGACTTGTTTTTGATTTTGGTTTAGTTCCAGAACTTACGGACTGTGATGCCAGAAGAGCCACTGAAAAAAAGGAATGTGGAACGCATGTTAGAATGGGTCATTCCAGTTATAGACTAAATTTTAATAAACGAAATCCAACACCACAGCTAGAAAGAGCATCTTAGAATAAGTAAAACTCCAAAGTTTGGTTGTAAAATGTTGTAAAATGAAGAAAATAGCCATGTGAAGTTCGCAAATTTTATATATATTTGTATTACGCCCGGTAAAAATAACCACTTTTCCCGCGCGTAATGCAAATGTTACAAAATTTGCGAAGTTCACAGGGCTACATTTTCCTCATTTTACAACAATTCGCAACCAAACTTTGCAATTTTACTCAATTTAAGATGCTCTTTCTAGCTATGGTAATGGTTTCGTTCTTCTTATCTAGATCAAAATTTCGTCTACAGCTAGTGGAATCATCAATTAGGTATTTCTTTGTTAAATGCATGATTTCTGCTTATGCTATACTACTGCCACAGTAAAGCCTGGATTACACTATATCGAAAGTTTCTGTGATCACAGTAGAAATTTTGCACAGGTAAATTCTAACTTTTGAAGGATTTGTAAGAAATGTTTGAGGGAACTGACTTAGTGTTAAGTTTCCTCAAACATTTCTTACAAATCCTTCAAAACTTTACCCATGCAAAATTCCTACTGTGATGACAGGAACAGAGAAACTTTGATAGTGTCAACCAGATTTAAGCGGCTACGCTCGTGTTCCAAGATCCGCCATGTAAAGTGTAGTGAAATGTATCTCATCGTAACATTAAATCCTAAGAAAACTAAAGCCTCTGCGGAGGAGAGAGGTAGCTTAGGCTGTTGTGGATTCCCTTCCATAAATTTTATGTGTACAACAAGGTGAAGCTACTAAAGTCTACTTACACTACGCTCAATTTTTGGTACGGCACAGATAAAATTGGTATCTGTACTACTTTTTGGTTCTTGGACTACAAGAACCAAAAAAGAAAATTGGTATCTGTACTACTTTTTGGTTCTTGGACTACAAGAACCAAAAAAGTGGTACGGTACCAAAAATGGAGCGTAGTGTAAACAGGGCTTAAAACCAACCAAGTTCATCCATTCGTGCCGTGGTGCTTTTGAAGTTGTCTTCCATCTTAATCTGCAAAGATCTTGCCCGATCCCATTCTTCTCCTAAAACAAATCTTAGCTATAAAAATAGGTGCACACTGTGTACATACCCATCATCCTTACTGGCAAAGAAAATCACGTGAAAAAATAGGTACAAATGTGTACATTACCAAATAAGGATGTATACTCCAAATATGTAGTTTGGTATAAAAATAGGTACACATTGCATACATAAAAAATTAGCATACCTTGGGTTTCTAGCCTGTTGGATGCAGTTATTCAACAATAGGCTGTTGTGGTTGTTGTCTAAACTACCTGGGGCTGGTTGTTCAAACACTGGTTAACTTAACCAAGTTGGGTTAATGTGAAAATCAAAGCATACTTCCAAGTAGCTTGTTTATAAACTTGGAAATTTTTCACCCAAAAATTTAGATGATCAGATGTTTAATTATCTAAGTTTTGAAATAAACAGACATACACAAACCCAAAGGAATGGGTTAAATTTACCCACTGTTAGCACTAATTGTGCTTTAAACAACCAGCTCCTGTACAATATGTTAGTCATTCAACATTAACCATACCTTGTTCATCACATTCTATTTCAATTCCTTTCTTTAGTTCGTCAATGCCTTGTTTATAGCACTCAATTGCTCTTTCTTTTGCATCACAATTTCCTGAGGAAATAAATATGTAGCTCATGGGTAGCTGTTGCCCTCTCTGTTTTTCACTCTAACAGCAGACAATCAAGCTTGTTAAAGGTGCAACAGCTCCTAATTTTTTGACACTTTCACTTTTGTACCATCAGTAATATCAAGTTTAGTTTAGTTAATATTCAACAGACAAAATGAGCACATTCTCTAGTGTGAAAGATGAACTGATAAAAACCTTACATTTGAGATACAATTTGTAATGTAAAAATTCAAATTATGTACATTAGCATTTCATTTTTAAATATGGATTACTGTAAACATATTGATAAATAATATTAAATATCAACTATTAATATTTATTATTTATAGCTATTAAACGCCCTCAAAATTGAAGTACCCTACCAGCGGATTCATCGATTCTCAAAGCTTTATCAATATAGGCATAGGCTTGTTTATGATGTCTTCGTATATCTGCAATAACTTGTGGTATCGAGCCATCATTTATATTGCCATCTTCGTTCTTAATAGATGCCGACCCTTTGCTACCTCTTGAAGCCATTTTGCCCCAAAGTCGAAACCAGATCAGCAGATAAAACGCTTGAAATACACCATAAACAAGTAATTTCAGAGGAAATAATACTACAGAAACAATAAATCCCCAGACAATCTCTGAAATATTGACAACTTTATTTTTGTATTGTTGTGTCATTGAGAAGATTTTGCAAAGTCAGCAAGATTTCCCATGTACTTCATGTAATGTGGCTATATAAGGTCTTCATCACGAATTTCATCTCAAAAAATGGCGGCAGCAAAGGGCAGGATAGGCCCGCTAGGGATGCCTGTTATTGCGTTGAAAAGGCCCCACCACGAAGCAGAATTGTTTAACTTTGCCCTGCATCATGATTGTGCATTGGTTGTGTCTGTGCCGACATCCAAAAGCTTTATTTGTTATCAAATAGTCAATGAATTTTTGCAAAATGAAAGTGAGAAGTGGGCTGTAGTTCTGATAGATGACAGCTCCGGTGAGTAAAATGGTGGTATGAACATATTATTGGTTGTAGTTTTTCATGTAGAATATCAATAATTGTAAACTAATAATATTTAGATATTGTGGATGTCCCCCCCCCCCCTGGAACTGAAATAGTCTATAGCAACAATATCACTAAATTAACAGTATAACTTTCTCTCCCAAGGGTGGATTTTCATTTTTTTTAAAGGAGGGGTAGAAAAGTTTCTGGTGGGGTGCAAGCGGCACCACTGAGCGAGCTTCGACAGGGTTTAGGCGTTAAGGTTAAAGACTTTCACATTAAATAGGAGGAGTGAAGCAAAATTTTGGTGGGGTTGAACACTTTATAAGAGGGGTTAGAGAGATTCTAGGAGGGGTTTAACCCCCCTAACCCCCCCCCCCCAGTAAATCCGCCCATGTTCTCTCCTAGCATAAATAGTCCTGTTGTTAGAAAGCGTAAGATGCACACAGCATTTCATCATGCTATACATCATAGGCACATTTCCGCAGGTGTGTGCATAAGGCGTAAAAAAAAATACCTGTGGTTCCGGTTTCATATCGTGAAAAAATTAGGGTCGGTAGGTCAGAAATAATTTTTTTTTAAAATATTTTTTTCATGGTTTTGCCGTTTTTTTGCTGGGCGATTTGCAGTAGAGTCCCGACATCAATATTAACTAGAGATGCGTATTTCCTATGGACGTATTGAGGCAATATGGTTCAATAATTATTGTGACAACAGACGGCATTTTGGCACGCTGTATGAGCAGCCCGCAACCACCTGGAGAAAATAGGGTCGCACAGTCAATCGCGTTGAAAAAATAATAGGGTCGGCAGAAAAAAATAGGGTCGGTCGGGAACAGGAACCGCAGGTATTTTTTTACGCCTAAGCACTAGAAAAACTCCTCCCCAGAAAAATTCAGCACCCCCTGACAGAGAGGGTCAGCCCTTATCCCCCCTTACCAGAAAAAATCAGTACTTCCTCATCCTTGAAAAAATTAACTCTTTCTGCTTTAAAAGACCACACTCCTCCCTGAAAAAGTCATAATAACCCCAGTCAGAAAATGCTAGAGCCCGCTCCCTGGAAAAATCACCACTCCTTCCCCAAAAAGCTCAACCAGGTACCCCTCTCCACCAGAAAATAGTTTGCACTCTACCTGAAAAGGACATTTCCCCCTTTCCCCAGCTAATGAATAAAATGTACATAAATACCACGTCTCAATCTTAATTCCTGTCCTTTTATTGAACAAGGGATAGATATGACTCCGCTGATCAAAGTATTCAATCAATTGCTGCCAAGAAAACCAGTTGTGTTTCCCAGTCTTAATGACGCAGCATCGTTACCACATGAAGTGAACCAAGATGTCGTGCTGATGTCAACAAATAATTTTCATGAGTGCTTAGCAAAGGGATACATGCATGCCAATAATATATCTGTAGTTATACTCCTTACCACCCTAAGAACCATTGCCAGAGATCATCCAACAATTTTAACACTTTCCAAGGAAGATGCAAAGCCGCGGATTATCGGACTAGTTGAGCTAGATCTGCATGATATCCACAATGCAACTGACCTAAAAATTCAACTGGACTATTTAGAGGAAATTTACGATTTGCCAATTTTTATGTCAAAAGATGTATTGGCCATGAATGCTTTTGGTGAAGAAATTGCGGTTGAAACTGTTCCATATAGTCCGAAGAATCTAAGTCCGATTGAAAGAAATGTTTGGAAACTTTTATACGAGATTTCAGACTTTCTTCAAGATATGAATATTGCTGAGGTTTCTAAGTCTATTCAAAAAGTGAGAGCCGTTGTTTTGTGGGCTGTCAAGGTCTTGACAATCTTTGGCTTGTGGAGTTTGAATTTCATGCTAGAACATATTCAGAACACCTTGTCAGGGATGTTAAATAAGGAAAATAACGCGTTTGTGGCACTTGCGATTGAAGCATGTAAAACACGGTTTGAGTTGGTTCAAAAACTTGTCAACAGTCAATCTAAAGCACCCATTCATTCAAGTTTGATGTATGAAATTTTTGAGAAGCTCACACCATACCAAGTTTTATGCAATACCACCACTGCTGAACAAGGAGTTGAAATTGGTGAACACGAAGCTGACGTAACCAGTAAACAAAAGCCTTGTGTAACAGACGTACAAACTGAGCAAAGTACTAAGTTTGAGGAGGATAGTTTAGCAGACAAGAGTTCTTTATATGAAAGCGAAGAGGAAACTGCTCATAGTGAAACGAATTCATCTCTAGACCAAGAATCAATGAGGAACAACGAGTCCTTAAACGGACCACCAGTTCTGGAAAAACGAATACAGAAACTCAGAAATAAATCTCAATTTTATTGCATTATTATAACAAGGTCTAACTCCTTTGCAAAAATGTTAAGTAAGCTCATCAATTACATGTCAACTTGCAACGCAAAGTACAGTTTTATGAAATCTGGATGTGTGATTCAGTCTAAGAATGGGAGCCGTGAAGAAGAGGAGAGGACTGAGAGTGTTTTACAAGCAGTGCTTCAAGGGATGGTGAATATTGTGGTGACAACAGTGGACTTGTTTTCTGATCTTTCTCTAACTACATTTAATGTTTTGGTGTATTTTGGGACACCGTCAAGCTATGAAGAGTATTATCAAATCAAACACAAGATCAAAGGTTTAGCACCAAAATTAATGTTGGTGTTTAACGAAGATCGTTCAGACGAAATGAAAAGTAATTTACAGGTATGACTCATGCGGAAGAAAGCTATCATAGAAATAACCTAATGAACGAGACCTACGCCCCAAGTTACACAATATCGCTTTTTTTGACATATACTGTTTAGGAGTAATGTTTGCCAACAAAAATTTCCCCACCTGACAGTTGTCAACTTGTCGTCTTATTTTGTCATGTGGTAGCAATTTGAGGTGTTAAGATATTCATAAAACCGTTAAATCCGACAGTGTGACAAGCGGTATCGTGTGCATGACTTATGATTACGTTCTAATTAATCAAATTGCGTTCCAATGGAACTACACGTTCTGAAAGCAATTGGAACGCCTACTATAGTTCGACTAGAACACTGAGAACGCTGTTTCAACGCACGCACTCGAGAGCCCGTTTTCTATCATTTCTGACTAGTTACTGAATTATGTGAAACTTGGTTCAGGTATTTGTTCATATTGAATCAGAAATCGCGAAAAGAGTATCAGATTATATTACTCAAGAAAATAAAGAAATATGGCTGCGGCGTCTTGCTGAAAAACATCCCTGTAGTTACACGCCATTTGGTGAGAACGGTCCTTCTGTGTCGATGGAGTCAAGTATCTATTTAATTAACCGGTTAGTTTGATTAATTGATTATTGATTGATTGATTGATTGATTGATTGATAAGTTATTAAACCATTGAGAACATACCAAGCGCCTTTAGTTGATCAGATTATCAATAAATTTATATGAACAATCTTAATTTGTTACAAACAACAGCTGTATCAAAAATCTCGATTAATATATAATGAACTATAATTTGCTGATATTATACAATGTCTAAAGCGGTGAGGTGAGAGGTGGTTTAGCCTGCGTGCAGGCCCAAGCGCCAACGCCCTCTCTGGCGTTAGACTGAGTAAAATAATAAAGTTGGGCGTATTGGGGCGAATGTTTATGGCGCGATTTAGAGATATCTGTGGTGTGAGAGATATACACGAAATAAACAGAACTTCGACAATCAAGGAAAGACCGTTCATCGCGAAGTTAGTCGGGCTACTACTATAGGGCTACTACAAGTAAAGCTGAATTGAAATGGCCCTTTGAAAATCAGACTTTGACTGAAGGGCTACTGTTTTTAAATTATTGTAAATAATAATAATAAAAATAATTTCTTTGTTCGCAGATACTGTCGTCGAATCAACAGGGCTGATTTTTTCAATCTTTACGCAGAGTTTATAACGCAGAGGAAAGATTTGACAGAAAATTGCGTAGAGTTTGTGTCGAAACTTTATCTTCCACTGAGCAGTTATTGTTCAATTGTTGAGGTAAATGAAACAATGTTATTTCTTACAGTTTCTCTTGCTGCCTGTCTTGTAGAAGTTTATTTTTTTAAAGACTTTGCAAGAAAGAGTCTATTATGTATTGCTGTATATATGTATCTTTAAAGAGGCGGTCAAGTCCGTTCAACGGATGTGCAGTTTGCATTTTGAAGACACTATATTCATACAATGATGCACTTGGTTAATATCAAATGAATATAGATTCGAGTTTCAATTTAGAAGATGTTTGTGATGTTACTCTGAGTGTAGATCCACACCGGACAAGCTTCAAAAATATGCCTGGCCACGGTGGGAATCGAACCCACGACCTTTGGAATAAAAAAAAACAACTTATTACTAGATTGCATTGATATCGATTATCGAGGGAACTAGACTCAGTTCCGAAATATCACATACTCGAACCGACCTGACCGCATAGCTCAGTTGACAGAGCATTGGGCTAGTATTCCAAAGGTCGTAGGTTCGATTCCCACCGTGGCCAGGCCATATTTTTCAAGCTCGCCCGGTGTGGATATACACTCAGAGTAACATCACAAACTTCATATTCACCTGAGTACATAACACCAACACAGAAAAAATCAATTCAGAAGATGTCGAAACAACGCGAAATTTGGGTAGTGTTCACACATAGTTAATATATTAACTTATGCATGATTCACATCAGAGCCAGAGGGCCCTCGCATAGCACATGCGCAGAACAGACTTGACCTCATCTTAATGAATTTCAATGCGTTGTTTTGCCGTCCTTTTTGCAGCAGATTGTGGTCAACTTTTGAATTATTGACACTCGGAGCTCCCAGCTTGATATACTTGCCTCCAAATACAAGATTACTACAAAAAATGTAAACGTTTTCTCACTCTGGGGCCGGTTGTTCAAAGCTGGGTTAGCTTAACCCTGGGTTAACCTATTAAAATTCAAAACAAACTTCCTGACAGCTTGTCCATAAATTTGGAAATATTTCTTCAGAGATGTTGTTTGGATCGACCGGAGTTTACTTCTCTGAAGTTTTGAAATAAACAGACGTGTATAAATACACAAACTAAAACAGCAGGTTAAATTTTAACCCAGGGTTAGCACTAATCCAGCTTTGAACAACCAACCCCTGATAATTACTGCAGGTTGGTTGACCACCATCTGCTCGACGATAGTGCTTAGTGAAACCAGGGCGTGGTAAAGCAATGTTTTGCTACGACCTGAGACCCAGCTATTGCGTCCTACATGTACTAAGAAGTCTCAATCGTTGTTAGGGTCCTGCAGTCCAGGTGAACAAGGGGAGTGACGTAGATCTGGATGTTGGGAGGTTAAAATCTCGAATGTTGGCATCGTTAGAATGTGTGAAGATCCTGCATAGGTGTGGTAAAATGGACGATGATCTTGAGCTGACTGAGGAACAGTATGATCATGAGAGCGTGCATAACGATGAACTGGAGAACAAAGGAAGGGCAGGGACGAACAAACGAAAGAGAGCGTACGAAATTAAGGTGAAAGTCTAATATTTCTTGCTGAAAGTTTGTTTTACTGTTTGTGGCCCAGTTGTTAGTGCATGTAATCTCATCTGGGGTTTAATTCCTGCAGTACGCAGTGTT